>CAUYRT010087433.1:0-165957 GCA_963574885.1 Lepilemur ruficaudatus | reverse complement strand
AACAAAGTTAACCTGTAAAATAGCCTCAGGCGGATCCTTCAGGAGGTGTTCCAGAAGAAGGCGTTGTTATCAAAGGAGATGACAGCTCCATGCATGTTATCATCCCTTAAGACCTTCCAGTGGGACAAGATGTGGAGATGGAACACAGAGATACTGATGATCCCGACCCTGCGTAGGCCTAGGCTGATGTGTGTGTTTGTGTCTTAGCTTTTAACAAAAAAGCTTAAAATGTAAAAATAGAGAATTTTAAATAGAAAAAAAGCTTGTAGAATAAGGACATAAAGAGAAAAATATTTCCGTGCGGTTGTACAATGTGTTTATGTTTTAAGTTAAGTGTCATTACAAAAGAGTCAAATTTTTTTTTAAAAAAATTAAGACGTTTATAAAGCAAAAAGTTACCGTAAGCTAAGGTTAATTTATTATTGAAGAAAAATTTTAAAAATAAATTTAGCATAGCCTAAATTGACAGTGTTTATAAGGTCTACAGTAGTGTACAGTGATGTCCCAGACCTCACATTCACTCACCACTCTGACTCACCCAGAGCAACTTCCAGTCCTGCAAGCTCCACGCCTGGTAAGTGCCCTATACAGACGTACTGTTTTTTTAATCTTTTATACTGTATTTTTACCATACCCTTTCTGTTTTAGATATGCTCAGATACACAAATATTTACCATTGTCTTACAATTCCCTGCAGTATTCAGTACAGTAACATGCTGTACAGGTTTGTAGTCTAGGAGGAATAGGCTACACCATATAGTCTAGAGGTGTAGTAGGCTATACCATCTAGGTTTGTGTAAATAAACTCTATGATGATTGTACAACTGAAAAAGAACCTAATGACGTATTTCTCAGAATGTATCCCCGTTGTTAAATGATCCATGACTCCATATGTATATTTAATCCTGTAACAACGCTGGAGATAATGTTATCTCCATTTTACAGATGAAAAAACTAAGCCCCAGGGAGTCTAAGTTACTTAATTCAGGTCACATTAACACAACCTCAGTTTTTATGCCTTCGGACTTGTAATCAGTGATCGCCTCGTGTGGCCAATTAGTTTATTCCTTAATTAACCCTGTGGAAGAGTGATGGGAAGACAGGATTTGGAATCAAACAGAATAAGTTAAATTCCTGCTTTTGAAACTTCATAAGTGAATGACATTTGGCAAATTACTTATATTCTTTGGCTCTCAGTTTTTTTTTTAATCTGTAAAATGGAGACATATATCTACCTTATTACTGTTGTTGAAAGGATTAAATGAGACAATGAATGAAAAATGCCTAGCACAGAATCTTCAAAGAATGGGAGCATTATGTAGGCCACAATTGCTAATAAGAATCATAATTTGGAAATACCACTGGACTCATAGGAATTTGTTTTATTTGAATTTCTGGCTACTCAATTCATGTTTTCTTAGTTTTTATACTTGTTAGAAAAAAATGGGCTATATTGTGGTAACAAATGGCCTCTGACTCTTACTGGCTTTGCAACAGCAAAGGTTTATTTCTCCCTCTGTGCTATGTGTCTTAGTCTGTGAGGGCTGCTATAATAAAATACCGTAGACTAGTTGGCTTACACACAACAGAAATTTATTTCTCATGGTTCTGAACGCTGGGAAGTCTATGATCAGGGAACCAGCAAGTTCGGGGGCAGATGGGAGCCCACTTCCTGGTTCATAAAGGACACCTCCTCCTGTGTCCTCACATGGAGGAAGAGGCAAACTAGCTCTCTGAGGTCTCTTATATAATAAGGGCACTAATCCCATTCATGAGGGACCCACCCTCATGACCTAGTCACTTCCCAAACACTCTCTCTCCTTACTAATTCTATCTCCTTTGGGGTTAGGATGTCAGCATATGAATTTTGGGGGGACACATTCAGCTCATGTCACTATGCGTCCACATCCTGAATTAGTTGGGTCTCTGCTTCATGGTCATTCTTATTCCAGGACTCAGGCTGAAGGGGCACTTCCTGGCTGGGCTGCTCCTGGCAGTGGTAGCAGAGAAAATGGGACCATAAGCTGGCTATGAAGCCTCTGCTTGGACGAGACACCTATCACTTCTGCTCACACTGCACTGGTCAGGCAAGTCGCCTGGCCACTCCTGAGTTCAACACTTGCACAGTTTAATCCCCTCACAGGCAGGCACGCTGCAGAGAGTTGGAAACCAGAATGCTTAGCAAAGGGCAAGACAATCTGCCCCAAATTGTAAATGGGGCTGCAACTGATTTTGATAGTCTCAAAATTTACCAATTTTGATCTTGTCTTAGGTACTGCTCAGATTTGCCTGGGGATGTTTAGGTTTGTTTTTGTCAGTTTTGATGAACCGGAGTATTGCCTAAAATAACAAAATACACTCAGGCCTAGTAAAAAACATTTTCATTGCTGAAATTCCTGGAGGAAAAATAACTTTGTTATTGTATGTCTAAAAGTCACAAGCACCAAGAGGTTTTTGTTTTTCCTCCTATTAGGATAATTGCTTTTGTAATGCTATTTTTGATAATGTGATATTTCTTAGGAATAGAATCATCATTTTGTAGTAGAAAAGAATGCATTCTTTCATTTTTCAGAAATCTGAACTGGAATAGCTTGTGGTTGTGACAGTTTCCAGAAAATGGAAGCTGAGAAATGTCAGGAGACTGCCCCCATAAACTTAATTTTTCCTAGTCACACATTTCTTTGCCTTCATCTCTGATGTAGCATTTATCCTGATTCTGCTTAATTGTCAAGTTATTCATTCATTCATTCATTCATCACAATCTGCTACTAAATTATCAGTTTCTGGAGGGCAGCAACTATTTCTCTCTGATCTCTGTATCCCTTCTGTCACCTGGTCCTGCTTTAAATAAAGTTCCTTGAACTGAACTGAGTGAAAGCAAGAATTACCCCCAAATATAAAAGAACAGCATTTTTCTCTCTGCTTTAAGAGTTAAAAACCCTTACGAATGTTTTCTCCTCTATAGAAAATAAAGTAGGGTCTTCCTAACTATTCCTAAGGATTATATCTTTAATTGGCCTTCATTTGTTCTTTCTATGCAAGCTGGATGGTAATACATTTTTTCTTCCATTCTCACCCCACCAAACATTTGCTTGTGGAGCTTACATTTAGAGATATTCTACCTGTCTGAGCTTTGTAGGGTGGAGAGTGAGAAGGGGGAAGGTTTCAGGGGAAGTCACAGGCAATTGAAAAACGAGGAGGGAATTGTATACCTTGCTATTTGGGGAAAAAAATGGAAATCTGAAGTCCTGATAGAGTCTGTTATATTAAATTGAGAGGAAAATTTTCTTTCTCTGATTTTTCTGGCTGCATCCTAGGGTCAGCATAACAGAGTATGATATTTGCTGGTGGCTGATTCAATATTCAGCTTTTGCCTAAAGACAAGGGAAAGAGACAAAGGCTAGGATCGTACCGCACAAAATGATTCTATTACCCATCTCTAAATAGCAGGACTTGAATAAGGAGAATTCTACTTACTTATATGATAATGAGTTTGTTACAGCTCATTGAAGAGTCACATCGACTGTTTGTTTACCGGAGTGATGCTTGGAGTTCAGCACAGACTTCTAAGGACAGGGTGCACACACACGGGTTTTTGGGGTGCCTAACTCGGGAGCTTGCTTACCTCTGCTGCTTGGGGTGCCTGGATGTTCAAGGACTTCCAGATTCTCTACACATGTCCGGACAATATGCTCTGTTCACTCCTGGCTCTGCTGGCACAGTCTTTATGTTGCCTCCCACTGTTCATGAACACACGCACATTCTTCTGCATATCTTCAGGTTCCTGGGCTGCATAAAGTGGAAAAGCAGTGCTGATAAGCTTTCCCACGTTCTAAAATTATTATGGCAGCAGGAGGCAGGAGGGAGATAAGAGAGGGGCACAGAAAGGGGGATTTGGTCTGGTATCTTCTACCTCCCATTCACATGCTATTTTGTAGCTTGACAAAACCCTTCTATAGTCATTTAATCATGATGGAATGATAGCAAATAACCCAGTCCCGTGATCCACAGACTTGAATTCTAGCCCTAATTTTGACTCTTCTAACTCATTTATTTAAATATATTTTGAGTGTTTTCTATGCTGTGCAAAGCCCTGGGGAATACAAAGATGAAAAAGTTGTCATCTTTGCCTTTGAGAGATTCACCATTTAGTGGAGAATCACGTAAACATATAAAAGTGTGATTGAAACACAGCATGATAATTTATGTAGAAAGGCCTAGTGCATGGCTTCAAGTATCCACCCAATAAATGTGAGCCATTGTTAATATTGTTGCTCTTATTACTGCGCTAACAGAGGTGTGTTCAGTATGCTCCAGGATTGCTAGGGAAAGTTGGTATCTGGCTTCCTGAAAGAATCTGCTTCTACCCAGAGCCTTCGGGGAAGAATGGAAGACCCATAAGCGAGCTTGGAGTGGGAAGCTGGGTGGAGGAGGGAGAAGGGAAGGAAAGACAAGCCATATGGAGGGAACCGTCTGGTCAGCACGGGGATGCATGGGAGAGTGGGAATGTGCACGTGTGTGCAGTTCGCCTTGGCTAGAGTACAACAGTGAGCTTGGGTGATGAGAAGTGCAGGAAAGGCCTCAGATGCTGGCTGAGGAATTTGGATTCTATCGCCTAAGGAATGGGAACAAGGAACATTTCATATATGTTGATCAGGTTTTCACTTCAGAAAGCTAACTCTGCCCCAGGTTAATCATCTGTCAATGCATAACTGACAAACATCCACAAACCTCAGTGTTCTCATATGTAATGCGTGTGATCGTGACCTGCTCACCAGGTAAGCACGTTACATTCATCGAAATAAGAAATAAGAGGGTGAAGGTCTCTTTTTTCATGACGTTATCTGAAACAAATCCTATCATGTGCCTCATTCCGTCAGGGCCTTTGCTTATCCTTCCCTTTTCTTTTATTCCAATTGTCAACATCTTCTTTTGGTCCATCCTCAAGTTATTTCTGCTCTCCGGAGGCTTCTGTATTAGTTTTCTATTGCTGTGCGACAAATGACCACAAAATTAGTGACTTAAAACAAGCCCCATTTTTTATCTCACAGTAGGTCAAGAGTCTGGAGTCTGGGCACAGTTTAGGTGGGTCCTATGTTCAGGGTCTCACAAGACTGAAATCAAGGTGAAAGCCGGGTTGCATTCCTTTCTCGAGCTCAGGGTGCCCAACTCATGAGTTTGTTGGCATTATTTTGTTCTTTGCAGTTGTAGGATAGAAGTCCTTTCTTTTTTGATGGTCACTATCCACAAATCTTTCTCAGCTACAAAAGGCTGTCCACCATTTCCTGCCACATGGCCCTGTGCTACAGCTGGGACTCTCTTTCCCTTCTTCTGTCTCTGACCTATAGACCTTCTTTGCAAAGGGCCCAGCTAATTAGGCCAGTCTCCCCCTACTCAAGGGGAGGGGCTTAACCAGGGAGTGCACACGAAGGAGTGGGAATCTTGGGGGCCACCTCGGAATTCTGCCTACACACCTTTCCTTACTGCCCTATAAAAAAGCTCTGCCCTTTCTTGAAATTCTCAGAGTTTCTGTGTGGTCTGTTACCATCCACTCCATGTAAACACTAAATTGTATACTGTTTCATGTTACATTTGAGCTGTTGCAGGACTAGGAGGATGCCTTCCACTCCTCTTCCTCCTCTTTCTTTTTATATCTATTTGTACCCCGACTCAGCTCTGGGGAGACTAGAAACTTAAAAAGGGGCTGCTGTTTTTTGTTCACATTTTGATCTTGTCCTGAACTTTGCTGTGCATATGTTCTTTATTGCCATGCTAATAATACTTGGAGCAATGACCTTGCAATGGAAGAATGCTCAAGGGGCCTCCGGAGAACCCACTGGAATTCCATGCCACACGATATCTTTGTGGAGGCTGTGAGAGCAGTCCTGGAGATTGGAGATACTGAATTTTGGAGCCTTGAGGTAACTGGAGAAATAGCCTTATTTGTGAACAGGAATAAATTCTCTGCTTTAAAAAAAAAAAAAATCTTACTTTCAGTTAATGTCTAGCAGAAGCTTAACTAAAGCTTAAGTTTGCTTTGATAGGTGAGCCACCTTTGAACTCAGTTCCTGTTTTTCCTTTGGAGACCTGGTTTTAAATGGGGGAGGAGGATTGAGTAAGCCCCAAATCAATCTCCAAACATTTTATCTCTTGGGATTAACCTTCCAAGGAAGGCGCAGTGTGTTTGGAAAACAAATGCATTGCAAATGCCGTTTGAGGCAATCCATGTCCACCCAACTAACCGAGCTTGACAGGTTCTAAGAGATGATAAAGCGTATGAACTACTTTCCATGCAGTAAGTCGAGCTTAGAGTTCTCCTCTGTTAACACTACCTCTGGCTATTATACGGCAAAATCACTCAGTAACTTTTGATGTTGAGTTTGGGGGGAAAAAAGAGCCATGTTCCTGTTTCTTTCTTTCATGTTTGGTGTAATGGCAGATTGTTAGGACAAGGCCATTAAATATATAGGTGCGTGGCCTTGTCCTGATCAGGCCCAAATCCACCCCACCCACATTGTATACACAGACTGATGTTTAAAGTTGGCAGATGGCTGTGTATATCCAGGGCAGACAGATGTATTGTGTATATAGAGAAAATGTATACAATAGACTGCATTTCAATGTATACACAGAGAAATACACACTAGACACAGTTGGTGCTTGAAGGAGCAGGGCTGAAAGTCGGAGGATGAAGAACTCCAACATTTTAGAGCCTTATTCTGAGAGGCAGAAAATATTTGGTGAATAGAAGTCCGTCAGCAATTCCTCCTAAACTTAATGGTTTTATTATCTCCCCAGAGTCACTTACAAGAACCTAGAAAATCTAGGACAGCTTGTGACCCAGTCTGGCTGGTCATAGTTGTAATGCTCACTTAGTTCAGAGCCCCAGACAAAGCACTAGCCAAGCATGAGATTGCCCATGCTGAGCCGACACGATGATGGACTGTCTAGGGAGGGTGGGAGGATGGACCATTGGTTTTTTCCAGTGAAGATTTTATTAAAATTCATAGAAAATCAGAACCGAAGGCAATCCTAGAGATTGTATCACCAAATCTCTCATTTTGCAAATGAGAAAACAACTGAGATTCAGATAAGCTAAAAATAGCTCATGAGAGGTCAAAGTATCAGGTGGTAGCTAAGAATGGCTTGGGGCTCAGCTCCTCTGATTCCTACTTCATACTAAATATTCTGCATGATCACTGACACAGAAAACATCTTAGAACCTCCACTCTCACTTGGACTTTAGAATGCTCACTAAGTGTTTACTTGTGAATGGCCACTGGATGTGGGGTTATGTCCTTGGCATGTAGAAAGTAATTAAAAAACAACAAATGAAAAACTTCTCTTGCTCCATGGGGGGAAACAATTTTCATAGGTTTTAAGAAAGGTCCTCCTATTCCCTGGTGCTGTCAGAAACTCTGCCAGAGTTCTATTTTTTAGCTTAAGACTTGTGTGTCTATTAAAATGCAGTTGTCTTCAGAAAAGGTATCACCTTCCACCTACTCATGTACTCTCAGGATGAATGATTTCACTGGAATCTCTGCTGTAGAAGAAGGGAAAGGCCTAAGAGAGCTGGAGAGAGAAGAAGAGAGGCACCAAAAAGGAGGCAGGTGTGGGATGGGGCTTAAGAACAAATTTCATTAAATCACAGTCTTTCCAGGGTCAGTCTCATAGTGGAAACTGTATTTTATGGATTTCTCTGATGCACGTGAGTAGGAAGGAAGGAGAACGGCTGTAGTAGATTGCCAAGATGGCCATAGTTCCCTATGCCTTGAATTTGGGCTGGTTTTGTGAGTTTCTTTGGCTAATAGAATGTGGCAGAAGTGCTGTTGCGCTGGTTTTGCACTCAAGCCTGAAGAGGCCTTGCATTCTTTTTGCTATTGTGGGAAGACTGTAGCCACTGTCTTGTGAACAACCCCAGGCTAGCCAGCTGGAGGATGAGAGACCATGTGGAGCGGAGATGAGCCATGCCAGCTGAAACATCTTACATCACCCAGCCACTTGTCACGCTTCAAATTCATATGTTGAAGCCCTAATCCCTAGAACTTCAGAATGTTACTGTATTTGCAGATACAGCCTTTAGAGAGGTAATTAAGTTACAATGGGGTGTTTAGTTTGGGCCCTAATCCAATATGAGTGGTGTCCTTATAAGCAAAGGAAATTTAGCAAAGACATGTGCAGGCATAGAAGGAAGACCATTGTGAAGACAGAGGGAGAAGATGACCATCTGCAAGCCAAGGAGAGAGGCATTAGAAAAAAATCAATCCTGCTGACACCTTGATCTTGAACTTGCAACCTCCACAAGACACATTTCTGTTGTTTAAGCCACCTGTTCTGTGGGAGTTTGTTATGAGAGCCCTAGCAAACTAATGCACCAACCTAGCAACTAAACATACATGCACAGGTAAGTTTTGTCAAGATCAGCCAAGCCTGGCTCAGATTATCAGAACCACTCAACTGATCCCAGTCCAAATCACCAATCCATAGAATGGTGATATAAACAAATGGTTGTTATTTTAAATATCTAAGTTTCAGGGTCAATTTTCCACACTGCAAAAGATAACTGATACAATGGTTAACAACTCACCAGACATCCTGCTGCAAATGCATGAATGTTGATATGGCCTGTAGAGTTCATAGCATTTCCCCACTGGTCCTTCCGTGGGGGTGGGAGTATATATAAAAGCCTTTGACTAGTACAGAATTTACTCTGTATTTATTTAGCCTCACCAGTCTTCTCATCCCAAACACCAACACCATCAGCAAGAAGAACTGAGTTATTGGTGCTGCTTTACTTGTTTTCTGTCTTTTCTCAGTTGTGCTCACTGTCTTCTAGTATGAAGAGCTTCTCAATTGGGAGTCAGACACTTGTTTGAGTTAGTGCTAGAGGAACTATCAGAGGTCAGGTTATCATCCATAAGTGCAATGGAAAGAGTGCTCCAGCATGGTGGTGCAGGAAGGAACAGTCATGCATATTGGTACTAAACGCGTCTGGGTTGGGCTTCTAGGTCTGCCAACTTAGTATCTTGGAAGAAGCTCTTCAAGCTGATGTTTCCTTATGTATACAATGTGGGTATGTTCTTCCAGAATTGGTGTTACATATGTTAAATTTACATAATTGCAAATAGTCTAGCATTCTGTATATGGTAGACAGTCAATAAATGTCAGTTGTCTATCTTCTCTATTCTACCACTATTGGGAGGCTCAGATTCATTTATTCACTAATGTTTGTTTAGTGTTAACAAGTGCCAGGCACTATTTCAGGCTCTTATAAGACAGTGGGTGAGTGAGATAGAAAACATCCTTGTTCTCATGGAGACTGCATTGTACTGGGGATATGAAGGGGTTAAAAGCTGTCTATCTATCTATCTATCTATCTATCTATCTAGCTAGCTAGCTAGCTACCTGTCTATAACAATCTATGATCTATTGATCAATTTTGAGTTACTCCCAAGGTAGTAAGTCTCTGCTCCCATCCCATTACCCATAATCAGAGCAGCTTTTCTCCTATTTAGAAGAGAAATTTTAGAAATTGGATTTCTGAGTAAGGATTGGTTTGAAGAAAGGGTTATCTAGTTGACAAAAAGAGAATTTATAAACCCTCCACTGGTTCATCTGCCATCAGGGAATTCCATGTTTTTCCTCATGTAAATGATTTTACAAGTTAACTCAAGCTTACTACTTTAATTTGACAATGTTACAAAAATATATAGCATATAAAAAGAAAATTTAAAAAATGTGGCATGCTTCTCCTTCTTAAATAGAGAATGTTAAGCATAGAGTATGTTGAACATACTGCGCACTTTTCTTGATGGCTCCCGAGTCTCAATTTCTCAGAAGCATTTGACAACACTGCCAACCTACTCTTTGAAATTTTCCTAGGCGTTGGCAACACTGAATTCTGTGGTTTTCTTCATACTTTTGAGACCACTTTCTTTGCAATTTCCTTAACCCACCCGTTTCTCCTCTTACCTAGTAAATGTCACGGAAATTATTCTTTTGGTGTCTTCATTCTCTATGAACAGTCAAAAATCTTCTCCTTGCAGATGGAAATGACCCCTGATTTCATACCTCTAAACCCATTTCCTCCTGAGAAATAAAACATTTCAACTTCTTATTGGGTAGGCATAGCTACCCAGAGGTCCCGGGAGCCTCACCAACGCAAGTCCAAATCTTGACTCATGTGTTTCTTAAAAGCAGCTCCTACTCTTGCCTTCCTGAGCTACAGTGTGATGTTATGTGTCTGCCAGTCATCCTGTTTGGAACCTCAGAGTCCTCATCATCTAGTCTTACTCCTTCTTGCCTGACCTCCAGCAGTTTTTAAGATCTGTTGATTGAGTTCCACAAATCATAACTTCTCTTTATTACCCTGGTTCAAGACCTAATTTTCTCTCACTTGGACTGTTGAAATTGTTTCCTAACTGGTCTCCTTACCTTTATTATCTGGCCTTCAAAACTATTTTTATCTATTGCTTTTAAAGCACTTTCCCTAAAGCAGAGTTTTGATTGTATCAGTTGACTATTGGAAAATCTTTATGACTTTTCAACTCTGTATAAAATAAATTCCACATTTCTGAGAATATCACCCTCCTTGACCTGGCTCCAACTTGCCTTTCTACTTTATTTTCTATACAACTCTGACTTTGAAACTGCTTTGTACTTAAGATGTTGTTTTTTGTTCTTGGAGTTTTTTTGTTTTGTTTTGTTTATCTTTATGCTTAGTCTCATCTTTTTCCATTTGTCTAAATTCTATTCCTCTTTCAAGCTACAATTTTAAGCATTTTCTTAGGAAAAGAGGCAAGTATCAAACAGTTGTTTGCCTATAAACCACAGAAGGAGAGAAAGCATTCACACTACATATATTTGATGAAAAACTTATTTGTATTCAGAAGAGCTCTTATAGTTCAATAAAAGAAAGTAAACATCCCAATTAAAAATGGTCAAAAAATTTGTTCACAAAAGAATATGTAAAAATGGCTAACAAGCACATGAAAATATGCTCAGCATGATTAAAATTGCAACACAATGGATATTATATACTGAGTAGAACAGCTAAAATTAAATCTGAAAACTCCAAGTGTTGGCCAGGCTGTGGAGGAACTTAAACTCTTATCCATTGCTGGTGGGAATGCAAAATGATCCAATAACACCCAAAAATTCCACTCTGAGATATTTACTCAAAAAACATGAAAACTTATGTTCTTACTAAGGCTCATAAATGAATATTTATAGCAGCTTTATTATAATAACCCCAAACCAAAAACAACCCAAATTTCTATCAAGTGATGAATGGATAAAACAATTGTACTATATTTAAACAATAGAATTCTATTCAACATTGAAAAGGAATAAACTACTAATAGACACGATAACATAGGTGAATCTTAAGAAGTTACACTGTGGAAAAAAATAGATGCAAAAGACACATATGAGTCTATTAATATAAAATTCTAGAACAGTCAAAACTAATGTACCTGGAGAGAAAACAGATCAGCGGCTACTTGGGTCTGGGAGGGGCAGAGACTACTTTTCAAAGGAACATGAGGGAACTTTTTGGGCAGATGAAATTATTCTATATCTTTTCTTTGGATTGTAGTCACTTGAGTTACATTTATCAAAGCTCATTGAACTGCACACTTAAAACATGTATGTTTTATTATGCATAAATTATACCTCAATAAAACTGATTAATAAGTAAAAAAAATATTATTGCCTTTGGTTTCTAGCATTTACTGATAAGAGGACCTTTCAGGCGCTCACTCAGACACAATTTACTTTATTTAAGATGAATTAAAAATATATATTACATAATTTCCTAGCCCAGACAAGATAAATGTCTAATAACATAAACTCTTAAGACGGACTGCCTGGATTAAAGTCTCTGCACTTAATGACTTTGGGTAAGTTATTTAACTTCCCCGTGCCCCACTTTTCTTAGCTGTTAATATGGGGATAACAATACTATCTGCCTCGTTGGCTTGTCCCAAGGATTTAATGTGTTAATATATGCAAAATACTTAATGCTATGTTTGGCATATAGTAAGCAAGGACTATATGTGGTTTTGTTATTCCTTCTATGGAGTACCCTTTTCAAAATGTTTGTCGTATTCTGACTTGAACTTGATCTATTTATCTTTATGTGCTGTTCCCATTTGATTGTAAGCCACTTGAAAGCAAGGGATATGTTTTGTTCTTGACATCTCCCAAAGAAACTACATGGCACTTGGATAGTTGGTTGAATTTTTATTTCACTATTATGTGTTCAAATATTGAAATAATACTGGAAACTAATAATCTGTGAGTGTCTATTGCATGCAAACTCCTATCATTTAATCTTCAAAACAACCTGGCAAGATAGACATTATTATTAATTCCATTTTAGAAATGAGGATGCTCATTGCTGGATCTGAGAAGGTAAGGGACTTGCCCAAGGCCATGTGGCTAGGGAGGAAGGCTGGATTAATGCTTTCTCGGGGCTTTTGGATATGTTAGAATAATTCGCTTCCATTTTGAGGACCCTGATATTTCTCTCTTTTGTGTCATCTTGGGTCTGATTTTTATGTTTTTGTTTTTCCTTTCTAGTTTCTCCACCCCCATTTTATACCAGATTTTTCACCATTGTCCGTGTACCCGAGACTAATAGAATCTTCTGCTGCCCTCTCTTTACAGCCAGTGACTTTCATTTTATGATAACTGTTGATGACCAAGAAATTATGTAACTCTTTTTGTTTAAATTTTATCTAAAACAAGAGTAAACAGGCTCCAAGAGAAGGCATGGGGTGTTTTCCTGTAATTAAGAATTCAAGGGCAAAAGTTTTTCTATACATTCTTTAAAAAATTGAGATATAACATAGAGTCAAGTAGACAAATAAATCATAGATGCGTAGTTCCATCATTTTTTACAAAGTAAATATCCATGCAACTACCACTTAGACCGTGACATAGATAATTACCAGCAACCCAGATTCCTCCCTTGTTTAGGGCAGGAATTTATTTTGACACGTTTTGTGATTCAGAGTTCTTTGTTTATGCCTGTGTTCTGGATGGTTGCACTTCTGAATCGTCTGATCTTTGCAACTATACTGTATAGCCCTGAGGTATCTGGGTACTTCAGGGCTATACAGTCGAATGCCTTAGACTCCTAAGTCTGGGAAGCACGCTACATAATGGTAGAGGAAAGGGATGCAGGTGGTAGGCGTATTATGGGGCTGATGAGCTCAGTGCTCCCGTAATTGACTCTTTTCTGCAGAACCATCTCACTCAAGGCAACATTGCCCCAAGTTCCAGACTGTACTGAGTCTGTTTTCAGATTTCTGCGTCTCCCAAAGGTGACTTTAGATCCCAGTTTCCCAGTCCCCAAGGCATCCCAGAAAGCAGCTTGTCTTTCTCAGTGGGTATCACATCGCCTGCTTCTGCCCTGCGACAGTGTTTCTTTCATGCCTACTATGTCCCTTTGATCTGCTAGAAATGTCCTTCTCTATACTTCTGATTAAAATGAAATTAAACGTGGGGAGTAGAGCAGGGGAGGTTGGGACCAGAGCATGAATGTGTTGCCCGAGGCCCTGGCTGGGCTGTCTTCCAGCTTCTGAGAGACTGCTCTGGCCAAGGGGCCTTTGCAGAGACAGCCCCAAGAAAGGACTGGCTGATGTGCACTGAGAAAGCCCCCAGCTCCCAGTGCTTCGGGGGCTGGAGATGTGGGCTGCATTTTGAAGATTAGCTGCCAAACCTGCTGAAACAGAGAGCAAGAACTTAGGGGGCTTCAGGGAGACTTTTATCACCCATTCTGGCCTTCTGTAGATAATGGCCCTGATGCTTCTTTTTATTTTACCTAGTTTTATTCATCTGATGATTAAGTGATGCGACAAGAAGGCTTTGGCAGATTCAGGTGTGTCTTAGGTACATAAACCATCTCAATGAAATAGTTAAATTTACTTAGAAGGTAATTGCAGAGGTGTGAGTGGAAAAGCTCCCTTATGAAT
Organism: Lepilemur ruficaudatus; assembly: GCA_963574885.1. Lineage (NCBI taxonomy): Eukaryota > Metazoa > Chordata > Mammalia > Primates > Lepilemuridae > Lepilemur > Lepilemur ruficaudatus. The sequence goes on along the minus strand of CAUYRT010087433.1, from coordinate 151,978 downwards.
TCAAACCCAGCCCCTGAAGATTAGCTCTGGAGTGGGAATCTCCATGTGGGAGGGGCTGCAGACCAAGTGCTGCCACATGGCCATGCCTGGGGTTCTCTTGCTTTGGGACCACCCAGAACAATGGCCCACATGGCTGACTTGCTCTGCCTTTCTTCTTTGGCCCAACCTAAGCCCAGAGCCCTTCCATGGGGGCCCAGTCTCCACCCCAGCAAGATGGATCTTTTGAAAAACTTTGCTAAATACTAAGGAGAGCAATAGTGAAAGAAGCCTGGGAAATATTAAATATTAAATATATTAAATATCCTGGCTCACTTCCCATATCAGTTCCTTATGCTACTGTATCCTGCCTGCTCCAAAGGCTGAGGTTTATGACCTTGATTAGCAAAGGTTGGCGGACTCAGGTGGCCCTTTCCCTGGTATTCTGGCTTCCTATGGCTCAGCCTATATCTGCATGGGTGGGGGGCTCCCTAATGAATGAGAATGAAACGTCTGCCCTGAATTAACCTCTAGTCTGGCACTCTGAGAAGTGGTTTACATGCATTATTTCATTTCCTCTTTTCCAAAGTCCTATATGATGGGTACTATTTATTCTATTTTACAGTTGAAGAAACTAAAGCTCAAACAGATTAATTAACAAGCTCAAGGCTACACAAACTAGTAAGTGGTGGAGTTAAGATCTGAACCTGGATGCTATAGTGCATGACCCAAGACTACCCTCTTAAATGCTATGATACATTCATGGTCAAATCTGAGAAAAGATTGCTCTATTGTCCGGCAGGACTCTCTCCTCAGTTCTAGTCTCTAGAGTCTAGACTGAGGAATAGGACTTTTCTCCCGGTAATTTCTTTCTGGATCTCTGCAATGTGTGTACAGTTTTGCCCATGGGTGCAGCCAGATAGTCACATTATTATGCATTGTCATACTCCAGTGTTCATAAAAAAATGACACAAATTAAATAATGGGGGATATCACTACTTCACAAGGTGATTTTATGTCTTACAAAAGGCCTCAACACAAGATTCTTTTATCCAGCAAACACAGCAGTGAATTTCAAGCATCGACTGATTTGCATACAATCAGTCAGGAATGCATCTACTCTGCATGAGTAATCACTATGATAGTTAGAGCAGCTACCATTTATTGAATATCTACTATGTACTTCAAAGTTTATATATACATCTTCATTTATCCATCAAAATCTGGCAAGGCAGTATTATCTTCCCCATTTTAGAATTGAAGGAGGCACTTTCTCATACTTACAGAGGCAGAGAGGGGCAGGGAATACTAGCGTGGTGCTGGCTGACTTCAGAGACATTCCAGGTGAGCATGGGAATGAGAATGTGTTTGTACCTTAGCAACCTATCCCACCATCTTGTCATTAGTACAAATAGCTTTTTTCATTCTTTTTTCGAATAGGGTGGTAAACTTCAAATACTTGTCACTCTCTGATAAAAATCTCCTTATTACTTGAACTTGCTTCCTTTTTCGCTTTCACTAAATTTCTCCAAAGTCACCTTAACCCTCTTCAAACTTCACTTCCTCTTTAGTCGGGTCCCCTTGACACATCATATCAATCACTCTCTATCCCCCTCAATATTCTTGGTCAAATAAATTCAATTTTCTCCACAAACACTTCTTGATGGCTTAGTTTCTGCTGGTCCCTCGGAATATAATGAAGAAGGAGATAGACTGTTGCATGCTTTCAGGGATCTTCTAGTCAACTGGAGGTGTCTGGAGTGAAAGAATTAATTATACAATTATTTATTCAATTCAAATAGTGACACAATTCAAATAGTGATACAGTGGAGAAGTAGAGTCAAAAAATGGATGCAATCTCAACTCATTTAGTACCCATGGAATACTTGGGACTGTGCAATGTAGTTTACATACTTTAATGTATTTAATGACCCTTCAATAGAGCCTACCTTTGAGGTAGGCTCTATTGTTATTCCCATTTAACAGATCAGGAAACTGAAGCACAGAGGAGTGAAGTCACTTATTCAAAGCCTTATACGTATTAAATGATGGAGCCAGGATTTGACTTTAAGAAATGTGGATCTGAAGCCTGGACTATTAATCAAAGCTCTGTAAGAAATTAATATTGGGAGTTTGGACCCAAGAAAGTGATGTTTCTGTCGGCATCGGAGTGGATGAACAGGGACGACAGGAGAGTAGAAGCAAAGCACGTGTGGCAGAGACGAGTTCCGTGCAAGGCCATGGGTGGGCAGGGGCAAGGTGAGTGCGTGGGGGCACGTGCTGGGAGGTGGGGCGTGCGGGAGGCTGAGCAGAGAGGGCTTTCGCTTTCACCCTACGAGCACCGGGGATCCATTGAAAGGTTTCAACATGATCCCTCCATGATCAATACAGAGTGTATGCATTTTCCTCTGCCCGGCACTTGCTAACCCCATCATGACTACCGACCCTGCTGGGGAGCGTCTCATAGCCATGGGCTCTGGCTGAAGCTGAGCCTCAAGGAAGGCCTATCACATGAGCAGGAGGCAATAGTAAAGGTATGCTCTATGCATTGTTAAGAAGATTAAATAATATATGTAAATGCTTATTATAGATGTAATGTTTATAAATGTATGTAAAGAGTGCCTGGCATATCAGAAGTGTTCAAAATGATTATCATTACCATTACCCGTATCTATGATGATTTGTGCCCCTCTCAGTTCCCCTGGAACCCCTCTGCCTGCACTCTTGACCTGTCCTCTCCCACCTTTTTGTAAACCTTGCTCTATAATTTCTTTCCTCCTGCTTATAAATTTCCAAAATTTTCCTTACTTCTAGTACAGTTTCCAAAGCCTATGAAAATTCTTTTGTGTCTCTTCTCTCACAAAACAAAGAAAGAAACAAACAAGGCAGAACAACAACAACAGTAAAGGCAGAAGCAACAGCAGCTCTGCTCTGCATCTCTCCGCCCCCTCCTGTCCGAGCATCCCTCACAGCCGAGCTCTGGGGAGGGTATATCCACTGCTTAGCCTCTGTCCCCCCCGCTCAGCTCCCAGCCATCAGGCTCCTACCCTATCTCTCTCTGAGAAATGTGTCCTTATAAATCTCACCAATGTTACTGAAAACTTGGCACTTGTCCACGAGGCCAGATCAGAAGAATGAGGACAAGTGGTTTGGGGAGGAAGAAAGAGAAGTTTTATTACTTTGCTGGCAAAGGAGGAAAAATGGTAGACCTTGTCTCAAAATCCAAAGTTCCTGAACATAAGCAGTAATACAGAGCTTTTAAAGGGAGGGTGCCTCAGGTCTAGGTTATTGTGGTTAACTATTATAATCATCCCGCTTTTGCCAAAGACAAAGCCTGTGAACGCCGCCAGCTGTCCACCTGGGGGACTGGCACTACCTGGGATGGCTGAGTTATCTCTTTTAACAAAGGACTTAACCTGCCTCAGTGATGCAGGCCAGGCTGCAGTTCCTCAAAAGAGTAGGGGAAGTTTTAAAGAGATAGAAAATATTTTTTTTCTTCAGGCCCTTCCCTCTGTTACATATTCCCCACTCTCCATTTTGTTCTTCCGTGTCTATGGGAGGAGGGCAGTACATAAATGCTCTTTTCCTTTCCAAACCCAGTAGACTCTTCAGTTCTCAAGGGTTTAGGCCTTTGTGTGCCAGGTTAGGGGATGTCCATTCCTTTCTTTCTGAATCCCTGTCCCCTCTTGGCTTTGGAGATGACCGTTTCCATTGGGTTTGCCTCCCCATCTTGACATTTCTTCTCAATTACAATTGTATGATCATCTTTCATGCTCTCTTCCTTTGTCTACTCCTTAAGTGTTGGTGTTCCTCAGATTCTTGCTTGACATGAAAATTGCATCTGTTTCCAGGTTTCTACCTGTTCCCTATGTCCCGGTTCCTCCCACGGCTGTGTCTCCAGCCTGGATCTGCAGCCTGGGCCCCAGTCCTATAGCCCAGTTACCACCACCCAGATGCTGCACAGGTCCCTCAATTCTATCATGTCCCAAATAGAACCAATGATTCTTCTTCCCAAACAGGATTGTTATTTCTTTATTTCCCTTTTGAATAAATCACCCCACAATCTGCTCATTTGGCCAGAAATTTAAGACTCATCCTAATGTACTCTTTCTTCTCCTTTACCATGCAACAATAAATAAATATGGAGTTCTGTAGACCCGACCTCCAGCCTCTCTTACCTCTCCCTCTTCTGTCCTGACATGCTCAGTAGTTCTCATCCCCGTGCAGGCTGTTCATCTCTCTTATCTGGTCTTTTGCTACAGAACCCTGATTGATCTCCCTGCCTTCAGTTTGTTCCCCTCCCTTCCGTCCATCACACACCTGGCTGCTTCTAGAATGATTTTTCTAAAGTGCAAATTATATCCTTCCCTTGCTTAAAACTCCAGCATAGTTGCTGCAGAACAAATTCCAAACTTCTCAGCGTACTGTACGTGACCTTTTATGCTATGGCCCCCACTGACCCTCCCCATGGCCCCTTCACGTTATGCCAAACTCCCTGAGGTTCTCAGAACATGCTGGATTATTTTAGACCCCTGGGCCTTTGCTGGAGCTGCTCCATCTGCCTGGTGAGCATCTCCTCAGCCTGGAGTCTTGGTTTTCTCCAGTTTTCCTACAGAGGCTTCTATTTTGGCACTTGTAGTACTTTATTTCATGCCTGTTTGTATGCTAAGCTCCTTGAGTCCTGCTCACTTTTCTGTTTCTCATTCCTGTGCCTCATGCAGTGCCAGGCATGTGGTAGCTGCTCTTCACATGTTTGTTGAATGAATGAATAACTGAATACATCTTGAATAAATGAATACATAATAAATGAATACATAATTCTTCCATGTTACAATAGGTGCCCTGGGGTGAGTTGCAGGAGACTGTGACTTTTGGTAAGTCAGTGAAGCTCTCTGAGCTCAATTTTCTCATCAATAAATTTGGATTACAGTATGTCAGCTTCAAGGCTGAGAGATGGGCTAGGTAGTATTTTTATTTTCTCTAAGACTCAGAACACTTTTAGATGAACAGGTTTTATTAGTCCAGATTCCTCTTGTATCCTAAAAATGTTTTTGTAAAATGCATTTTAAATAATATTGAAATTTATTGAGTACTAGTTATGTTAAATACTCATCTATTAAGTGCCTTGAAAGAATAATTGCTGTGTTATCTTCTCAATAATCCGTTGAGGAGATATTTTCATTATCCCCATTTTGCAGATACAAAGACTGAGGTCCAGGGTCACTAGCCAGTGTGGTGGAGCCAGGACTCAGACTCAATCACTCACACTGTGACTAACCTTTGATTTACTTTACTCTATACCGTCTCAGTTTTTGAAACTGTTGTTCGGGAGCCACGTTTCATGTTATTATGATATAGGCCAGGGGTTGGCAAACTTTTTCTGTAAAGGGACAGAGGGTAAATAGTTTATGCTTTGCTGTTGCATATTCTTCTTTGTGGGGAGGGGAGAGGTATTTGGTTTTGTTTTGCTTTTCACAACCTTTTAAAAATGTAAAAATCATTTTTAGCTTATGAGCTGTACAAAAACCAAGTCATGAGAAGGCCAAATGGCTTTGTCCTTGGTAGAGTTAGCCTTTTTCTCACCAAGCCTACCAAGTCAGACCAGTTTCTCTATTAGAACATTGAAGCAGCACAAGGAATTAACTGATGTTTTAGTAATTCCTGTTAGATAAAGATCAAGCAATGTAATTCCACAGCAAACAGACTGACAGTCCCAGCCTTCCTTGCAGCATCCTGCAAGGGTTCCATTAAATGCTGACCAGTCAGCCCCAAAATGTCAATGTCTGCTCTGTGAAACGTTTGTTTTATAGAATGGCAGGTACTGTAGGGAGCAAACATCCTAAATTCCTCATTCTGGCCTCAGTAATATACATAATGGCTTCTCCTGAAGAGATCTGTGATAAAGTAGGGAAGGAGACCCATGATCTTTGACTGTCTGGTCTTAAATCTAAATCAATCAACAAATTAAGAGTATTCAACACCTCCTCCCCAACCTCTAGCGGTTGCATCTGGGACACTTGAGAACAAAAGCTCCCTGAAGAAATTTTAAATTCAAAGAGGTGGAGGGAAACCCAGTGTTTCTTAACCATTTTGGGATGAGAGACGCCTTTGGGAATTGAAAAACACTGTAGACCGCATAGTGCCCAGGTGAGACGCACAGCAATTGGCATTCATTTTCAGAGGATTCTTACTCTCCCAGAAGTTTAACCACACACTCAGATTCAAATGTTCTGCATTCAACAATTGGAAAAAAATGAAATGCTTAAGCACGTGTATTGATTAAAGAATCGGTACTCTCCTGAGCCCATGGTCCCTCTGGAGACAAGTGTTCTCAGAGCTGCCCCCCCACCTGTTTCTGGTTCAAGGCCATCACTCGGTCACCGGTAGGAAAGATCCATTTCCTTGGGCCTGCAGTCCATGTCATTTGAGCTGATGTGAGATGAGCATGGTGCCCCCGGGGCTGGCCCCCTGCAGTCTTCCTGTTCCTTATCTCTGTGTGTCGTGTTTTCCAGCCAGCGCATCTAATGGGAGGTCATGGTTCTCTAGCTTGGTGTTTTCCTCTGAGTGTTTTACCACAAGTCAAGGACAGCCCTCTGGGAAGCGGGAAGCACACGCTGTCTCCTCAGACTGCTGTGCAATGGAGCGTGTGTTCAAAATAAATTTTATTCTCCCTTCAAAATTGTGACCTTTGCAATGCTCCTACCTGATCCATGGGGAGAGCCAAGGATGCAGAAGCAAGATGTGGATGAAGGGTCCTCAGGGGCCCAGGGCAGGCACCTGAGGGTTGTCATTGGCTCTGCCTGGCATTTGGGAAGTGGGAGCAGAGATGCCTGCTGAGCTGGCTCCTTGGACCCTGGCGTTTGGCTCTCACATGCTTATTCTCATGGCTGCTATGCTGGGCTGAATAGCTGAATAGTGTCCCCCACATATCCATGTCCACCTTGAATGTGACCTTATTTGCTTATTTGAGAATAAAGTCTTTGCATATGTTAAGGATCTTGGGATAAAATCATACTGGCTTTCGGTTGGCCCCTAAACCCAGTGACGGTGCCCTGTGAGGAAGAGGAGAATACACAGAGACACAGAGGGAAGAGTGCCCTGTGAGGATGGAGGCAGAGATTGGAGAGATGCTACCAGAGCCAAGAATCTCCTGGAAGAGGCAAGGAAGGATTCTCCTCCCGAGCCTTTGGAGGGAGCATGGCCCTGGTGAAGCTTGATCTAAGTTTCCTGGCCTCAGGAACTGTGAGATTATACATCCCGGTTGTTTTCAGCCACCAGTTTGTGGTACTTTGGGACAGCAGCCCTAGGAAATTCACATAGCTGCCTTTTGATTGCTGTGGATGAAAGATGGGCCAACTCATGCACAGATGGAGACTTTGACTCCCATGTCTCCTGGATAATGCCCAGAGCGGGGTGGGGGTGCGGAATGATTGAGGTCCTGGAGACTCTGATTTGAGGAACTTGTGCATCTTGGAGGTACTAATTTATTGAAATATTCAGCAAGTCACTTGGAACTTTCTGTGTATTGGTGTCTGTGGCCTGATATGAAGCCAAATCTTCCCTACCTGTTCTTACTCACCCAAGTTCCTACCAGAGCCTCAGAAATTCTGGCTGGCAATCCAGCCTTGGGGAGAGAACCACTTCCTACCCTCCAAAGTCACTCTGCTCTTTTCTTTCTTCCTTCAATGTCTACTCTCAAAATTTTCTCTCCATCTAGGATAATCTTCATATTCATCATATCCAGCATTAAACTCACAGTAAATTAAATAATTATTTGTGTGCCTATATTATCTCTTCTACTAGGCTATAAGTCATTTGAGGTAGGGACCATTCAGACTAACCCCACTGCCAACCCTGAGCACAGCATTTTGTAAAGTCCTCATTTATAATTCATGTCACACATTATCCAATATAAAGCAGGAGTTTAAATCCAATATAAATGCTAAGGGTAATGTGCTCATTTTGCTATTTTTAAATGGCAAAGAACCATGTTTTTCCTCATGAGATTTTTTTCTCTTAGGTCTCTTCCTAAATGTCACTGAGCTTGGTTAGAATTACAGAAGATTGTGTCATGTTCTTGTGGAGAAAATTCAGGCTTTAGAGTCAGCTAACTGGATTTCCATCCTCACTCCACCATCTCCTCATGCAGCCATAGGTACAACCAATGTTTGATATGTGCATGGATTCCGATGACTCCATCAACGAGAATAGTAAAGCTCACCTCACTGAATGTTCAGGGATGTACAATCCCCGGCAGGTAGATTGTAACCATTAGGTGTTAGGTCTCTTTGTTAACCTATCTATTTTTATTGGTTCTATTTTATTTCAAGATGACAGATGACATATATTCAAATCAGGGTATTTCTTGATATCTAGAAATGACAGCAAATGCATATATAATTCCTATCATGTGTCAGCCATGTGCTAAGTACTTACACAAATTAACTCATAGCTACTACCATTCTTCTCACGTGACAGATAAGGAAAAAACTGGGTCACAGAGAGGCTAGCTAACTTGTCCAGGTTCTCTCAGTTTGTTGTGGGTAGCATCAGGACTTGAATTCAGGTAGTCTGGCTGCAGAGTCTAAGATCTTAATCACTACACATCCTGCATTCAGGTTATTGAAATAAACAAGCAGAGAAACAGATGGACCTATTGAGTGGCCTGGCTGGAACCCAGCTCTGCTTTGTTTGTTTGCTTTAATCAGTGGTAGAATCTTTACAAATGACCTCGCTGAGCCTTCTACGTCAATAATGGGAGAAACAGCAAACGCTCAAAATAATTTAGCAGTGGTTAAAGTCTCCTTCTTTCTAGGACTGTTTTAGAAAAACTGGTTGTCAAAAATAATGGTCAAGTGTGTGGGTTTTGGTACAGACAGAACTGCGTTTGAAACCACCTATTAACCCTAGATTTGGGGCTGGATAACCTCTCTCAAGCTCAGATCCCTCTTGGGTAGATTCCTCATGGGGTTACTGTGAGGATCAAGTGAGACAGGGTGCACAAACTGCCTGGTCACAACTCCTGATGAATGGTGTTTCACCATTATGAAAAATCTTCTATCCAGTGGTCTTTAAGTTTATTATCATGATATCCTGATGTGCCACAATCACTTGTGAAGTCTATAATTCCTTTTAAATAATATTGAAAATACCAACATTTATAAATGATAAATCCTTTGTTTTTTGTAAACTAAAGTATTACTACAATAAAGGTTAACTCTGCATTCATTCCACTTTTGCTAGCATTTTCACATTGTTTCTTGAAAAGGGAGAAAGGGGTAAAGTTAATTGGTAAGGAGGGAATTGTGCACAACTTAGATAGATGCAAGGAAATGTCAGATGTCAGGTGGAAGGTGGAAGAAAAACAAGTTGCCCTCAGCACTTGTCTGATTATCTACCTTAGTGGTAAAGAATCTATCTGTGAGTTATGGTCACCTGGGAGGGCCAAAGATTAATCTATATGCAATGTGCTAAACACTGTTTGCAGAAGAAGTGAAAAATATGTCTTGTTCTTATTTGTACAACTTATTTTTGAATATATGTATGTGTGTATATGAATATTCATATCTATATGTCATTGGGATTAATAAAATAAAAAAGTCATTTAAAAGCATAATTGAATTCATAGTAACTCCTTGTCATTATATAATTTTTGATCAGCAAGTACTAAAAGTACTATCATTTGCAGGAATATGTTTGGTATTAAAAAGGGCACAAATGCTCATGTCAATGGAAAAGAATCCAAACCATGCAAAATAATTTAAAGAGGTTTATTCTAAGCTGAATATGTGTGATCATGGCCTGGAGAGCCATGCCCATGAAGTTTTGAGAAAGAGGTCTTGCCTTGGTTGGATTAAGTTTGGTTTTATACATTTCAGGTGATAGGAATTACATGTAAAGTCATCAATACCTGGAGGGCATACATTGGTTTGGCCTGAAAAGGCAGGACATCTTCAAGTGGGGAATTACAGGTTATAGGTGGGTTTAAAGATACTTTCATTTGTAACTGGTTAAAGAAATGAAGCTTTGTCTAAAGGCTTGGAATGTTTTAAGATAAGGAAGTCTTGTTACAGAGACAAACTAGTGGACATACACTCAGACTCCAGTGATCTGTTAAGTAAATTGATGACCTGCAGGTGTGGTTTAAGCTTTGTCTTGTATAGCCTTGAGCCTGTTAATGAGTTTCAAAGGACATCTCCAAGAAGGGAGTGGGGTATGATGAGGCATGTCTGACCTCCATTCTCATGGCCAGCAATTCAGCTTTAGGTATTTCCGAGGTCCCCCTGGCCAAGAGCGATTCCATTTGGTTTGCTTTGGGGGTTTAAAATTTTATTTTAGTTCAAAGTCAAAGAGATGGCAGAGTCCCCACTCACTGACAAAAGTGTGCAGCATAGTCTCTGATATGCTTAGCTTCTCAATGGCCATTTCTGTCCTCTTCCTCAAAGTGGTGAAATACTCTGGTGGCTTTTGTCAGGGAAGAGGCATGAGACAAGACCACAGGCCAGGATTAAAAGAATCAGAACTCTGGGTAGCTCTAGATTGGAATAAAATCCAAGGCCAGGGGGACATGGCACTGCAGAGGGCCTTCTAGGCAATGATTCTTGTATTTTTAGATATCTGGGCTGTTTTCAAGATCTGCTGAAGTTCATGTTGAGGCTCTAAATCTCTAGGGATAGGGGTTAGCTAGGGCCAACCTAAGGGGCAGAGTCTCTGGTCAGCTAGACTAGGGTTTGGGTTCAAGGGAGTGCTGGAAATGGAATGTAGAACCAAGGCCCAGACTAGAAGGACATAGAGATGCTGCCAACACAGTTAGGGGCAGTAAGGAGGCTGCAGCCCAGTGCCCAGCTGGTCCCTGGCAGCAAAATCTTCTCTAGACACAACTGACATGATTTATTTGGGGGAGAGTGGGATCCTACCAAATTTCAGAAAGCACACTCCATTTCTGGAACTAATGGTGCTGGGCCTGCAGAAACAGGTTATTCTCACAGCTGGGCTGGTCAATCAGTCAGAAAAATACGTATGATTTTCCTTCTCTCAACATCCTACATGGGTGATCGTCCATTCTCTACAGATACATCTTTAGTAATATCAGCCCCTTTGGGGAAAAATGGGGTCATATTCCACTTTGGAGAAAAGATTTTTCTTGTAGATATTTTTACTGGAGATGGGGACCCAGTGGGGTGTTGCAGCTTGTCCCAAATGGCTATTTGGAAGGAGGCAAGGTTGTGTTGTCATATTGTAAGTTTGTGAGGTTCTGAGTTAGGACCTGATGATTTTTGCAGAATATTGCAATAGCACATTTGAATACAAATAACACAGTTATGGGGAGTTATGTGTGTGTGAGAGAGAGAGAGACACACACACACACACAGAGACACATACAGACTAGACGGGAGAGAAATTTCTTCTTCCATTTTGAAAAATATGGGCCTATAGTATAAAAGTTGTCTTTCAGCTCCCTACTTCTGGAATTCTCTCAGTCTTCCTTTTTGTCAATCTTTATTATTTTTAAATCTGGCAGTCACTGTGCATATATGTTGGGCTAAGTGATGTATATGCAATATAACACCTGATCCTTGCAATGGTGGTAGTGTCATCTCCATTTAAGGTGAGGAAAATATGGCTCAGATACATGATCTTCTCAAGGTTACCAATCCACAAGAGGCTGAGTGAAAGTCAAACCATATTTTGAAGGGTTTGAAAGTCCTTTCTATAGCTCTGTGATATTGTAAAATATGTATTTGGTCTTCATCCCTATCTCCTGGCACATAATTTGCTAAAATCCTGGGAATCTCCATAGTCATGTCTTTTGTAGGGTAATGAGTTGACTGATAGCTGGCAGCCCCTAGGTAGCTTCAGAATGGGGGCTGGTCAATCTCAGGGGAAGGGACAGGGGCTGAAGTTTAAGTTGATCACTAATGGCCAATGATATAATCAGTCATGCCTACGTAATGAAACTTCCATAAAAACCCAAAAGGACAGGGTTTGAAGAGCTTCTGGATAGCTGAACATGTGGAGGCTTCTGGAGGGTGATACATCCAGAGAGGGCCTGGAAGTGCAGAGCACCTCTCCCCATACATCACCCAATGCATCTCTTTATTATATCCGTTATCATAAACCTGAGTTCTGTGATCTGCTGTAGCACATTAATGGAACTCAGGGAGAGGCTTGCAGGACCTCCAATTTATAACCAGTGGGTCAGAAGCACAGATAAAACCTGGCACTTGTGACTATCATCAGAAGTGGGGGTCAGGCTTGTGGCCCCGAGCCCTCAACCTATGGGATCTGACACAATCTCCAGGTAGATAGTGTCAGAACTGAATTGAATTAGAGGACACCCAGCTGGTGTCTGCTGAATGGATTGATTGTTGGTGGGAAGAAATCCCTACACACTTCTTAGTGACCAGAGATCACAGAAGTCTTCTGTATTGACTGTTGGGTGAGGTCATCGCAGGAGAAACTGAGTCTGTTTTATTCTACTCAAGCCTCTATTTATATTTCCTTATTTCTATACTTTCCTGTGTTCAAGACTTACTTTCACTTAATAGAGGCTTAGAAACTAGAATAGAGTCTTAGAATTACTGTTGAAATCCTTCTCTGAAATTATGTGTAATGAGATCACAAATTTAACTTCCAACCTAATACAGATGTGCAAAAGAATGAAATATGGAATTTTACCTTTGTCTATGATTAATTTGGTTTTTCTCCTGAGCTTCTACTTAGTGGGAAAAGAAATTAACTAAATGTCCAGTCAAATATAACCTTAGTTCAATTTCAAAAGTTGAAAAGTTAAATTGTCCCTTCAGAAAATGTTCAATCTCTCCTGGGGTGGGGGGAAGCCCCCTCTCTTTGGCATTTGGGTATATGGGAGAGTGGTGGATGGCTTGGCGTAGGGGAGCTATATAAATTAGGATATATAATGCTGGTTTCTGTAACAAACACACCCTCCTCCAAATCCAAAATCTTTTCTTAACATGAAGGAGGTTTATTTCTGCTTCATGTCTCAGTTTGATGTGGAAATGGTGGCTTTTCTTCAAGTGGTGACTTAGTGATTCAGGCTCTCTTTTCATCTTTTTTTTTCCTTCAAAATGTGTGTGTGCGTCTCTCTCACTCCCTGTGATCCTCTCTCTCCTTCTTCCCTCAGCACATGACCTGAGTGCTTGCTGTGGAAGAAGAAAGAGAATGCATAAAGCAATCGTGCATGGGGTTGATGGCCAGGCCTGAAGTGGTAGGCATTAACACTGCACAGATTCCACTCACCAGAACCTGATAACAAGGTCCCGACCTAGCTGCAAGGGAGGCTAGTAACTGTAGTTTTCCTATGTGCTCAAAAAGAGGAAGCAGGATTGGTGGGATCCAGCTAGGAGGAATTGCTCCCCATCCCTCCAGCCATTTCCTCCTGTGAGTGCAGGCTGGTAGTGTCCCTTGTCTGCCTGGTCCCTCATCTGTTTCTGAGGCTGAAGTGCAATTCAGGCCCATTTCTCTTGGTTTATCTGATACTTCCAGTGGAGCTCCCTCCCTGACTTGGCCTCACCTTGGCTCCCACTGGAATCTTACTACTCAGCCTCACACCATGTCTCCTGTCAGTCTGCTGCCCAGAAAGTCCACTCCCAGGCCCTCCTGAGGGGTCCTCTTGCTCTGTCATGAGAGTTCCCATGGGAGGCCCAGTGACTCTCAACTTAGCAGCCATACCACCCAGGAACTTCTGGTAGTTCAGCAACCTAAACATAGGGTTGCCCTTTGGTTGACCACACTTGACCAGGAACTATCTCTGACTTGGGCCGAGGCTGGCTGGAGGCTGCCTGTTAGCAGGATTCCTTTCACAGTCCCTATAGTAACAGGCTTCTCCCATTAGTGATTCCACCAACTTACCTAACTTCCCTTCTCTCCCTGAGCCTAAGTCTGGAGAGAAGAAGTGGGGTGACCCTGCTGTTCTCTGTACCTCATTCCCTTTCTTCCTACCAGACCCAGGATCCAACAAGAGGTGGATGTTCTTCCTCTTCCCTCTGCCGTAGCTCTCCTTCACAGAGCAGGCCTTCCTACCATAGAAAAATCACCTATGACTGAGACCAGGTGATAATGTGCTAAAGAAGGAGATAAAGAGATTTGGATAATACTTTCTTAAGACATAGCTTGGCTTGCCAACAATTGTAGAGCTTCAACAATCTAGATTTTGACTTTCAAAATTAAATATCACCTCATTTTTTCCTTTATAATTCTATAACAATTTTCAATCTTCCCTGAGCAGGCAGACACCTAGGGTGTAAAGGAAAGGAATGAGTACTGAGACAAAAGAGAAATCACATTAATTTAAACATGCCTCAGTTTAGTGAGGATCCTTCTAGGATTGTGGGCCAGGATGAGTTCATTTAACACATATTTATCGACTATGTTTTGAACACTGTTCTAGGCAATGGGGATATTGCAGTCAACGAAGCAAATAAAAATCTTTGACCTTAGGAAGCCAATGTTCTAGTGAAGTGGAAAGACATAGAAATAAACAAAGTTTATTTGTGCTTCTTTATATATTATAATATATATATGTGCTTCTTTATATATTATAATATATATATATAATGTAATACTAAATAGTGGTAAGTGCTAAGGAAAAAAATGAAGCAGAAAAGGGATATGAGATGCCAGGTGAAATGTCAGCTAGGACAAATGGGAAATACCTCAAAAGAAGGTGGCTTTTGAGTAAAGATCTGAAGAAAGGGCAGTGGGCGGGAGTTGAGGGTGAGCAGTGCAGATTTTTGGAGAAAGAGCGATCCAGGCAGAGGGATTATAGGGCAAAGCTCCAGAGCAGAAGGCTTCCTGGCTTCCCGGAGGAGTGTGAGGAGGTCAGTGGCTGGAGCTGCCAGTGAGGAGAGTGGCAGGAGATAAGGAATGCGGGTGGGGGTGCCACGATGTTGAGCCTTTGTCTTTTGCTCTAAGTAAGATGGGGAGCGACTGGGATGATCTGATCTTTCTTCTTAACAGAACTGCTCTGAGCCAGCATCATCCTTAGGGTTAGAACTAGAGTGGCCCATCTACCTCTGCTGGAACTGTGACAGTGGCTGGGATGTGTGCCTTCATATGGAAGTCCAGGGAGGTGGGCAGGCTTAATTGTCAGGAGAATTTTTCCTCTTTTTCAGTTCCTATAGGACAGGGGTTGGAAAACTCTCACCCACAAGCCAACTCTGCCCTCACCTGTTTTTGTAACTAAAGTTTTGTTGGAACATAGCCATGCATATTCATTTATGTATTGTCTATGGCTGCTTTTGTGCTACAATGGCAGAGTTGAGTAGCTGCGACAGAGATTATCTTGTGTGCAAAGCCTAAAATATTTACCAACTGGACCTTTTAAGAAATGACTTACTGACCTCTGTTATGGGAAACAAATACTGGAGAGACAACTAGGAAAGAAAGCCAAAAGTGTATGAGATTTGGGGCTAAAATAGGTTTGAAACTAAAAGACATCAGAATAGGATATGAATTATTTATACAAAAAATATATCATAAAATGAAAAGAAAATAAGAATTTAGTTGAAATATGACTTCTTAGAAGTCATTGGAGATTTGTGGATGTCAGGAATGAATTTTGTAAAATTGCTACATAGGTAATAACATTGGTGGAAGAGTTAATCAATTGAATACATTCTTTCCCCAGGAGGGAACCTAGCAGATCACAAGCTAGGCTGAAAATTTCCATCATGGGTTAGCTTGGATGCGTCTACATTTGACCTGATTTGCTAATTGTCTTGCCTTCATTTTAAGTGTATTGCTTAAATATATGCTGATTTAGTCTAAGGGATCATCAACCCCTTTTCATTATCAGCTCCCGTATATTAATGTCAGATAACAGCTGGTAATAGCCTTAGCAGTCTTAGAAGTATGTTTAATTCTGCAAAAATAATGGGGGCTTTCTTGTCCTTTCAGACCCGGATCCATGCTTCATTCCTTTCTGCTTAACATTACCAACCCAGCTTGAGGCAGCCTCTGTGAGGGGACACTTCTTGCTAATGCAGGACCACCAGGCCCTGGGTGGACACTCTCAGCTCCTTTCTTACCTGACCCCTCTGTGAAGCAGCTGCCTGGCCTCTTAAGTGCCTGGCTTTACCAGTTTAATTGGTTCCACTCAATGCACGCACAGTCACCAAGACATTTTCCGAATTACTTGTAATTAATGCTCTAGTCATTACAAATGAGCTGTCTCAGGCCAACTCCAATTCCCTGTTCAATGGCCTGCACAGGCAGCACAGGCAGAGCAGGGTCACAGGTACGACAGTCATCTGAGATGAGGAAGCTGCTGCCCAGAGGCATGTCTGTGGCTGCTAATAAAGTCAAGTTGGTAACTGGTTTGGCATCAATGGCCATTACTTAAGATACCTTTTGCAGTTTTGTATAGTTGAGGACTTAACAAAATACCATGCACCTAGACCCATGCACACTATTCCAAGAATATGTACTTTCACTGCAGCAGTTTACATGCTATACCTTGGAGTCCCTGTGGCCCCGGGCAGGTTACCACCATAAACCCACTCATTCAAGTACATAAAGAATGTCTGTTGCCAAGGCTGGGCCACATCCATGCAACAACTTTGTAGAATTGTCTTAGCCCTGAGAAAGTTGAGGCTGCAGGACCATCACTGGCCTTGATTTAAGAAACTTTGTAGAAGCTTATAGTGATTACCGTTCAAGAACGTCATGTCTGAAGCTGAGCTAGGGGAGAAACAGAGTGCTTTCTTTCTTTAAGAAGCTTTGTGTCACTGTCAGAGAAGTAGGTTATTTCATCCTGCTGGGGCCACTGGTCTCACCTGGTCTATGCTTCCATAGGTTAGTAGGCCTAGGCCTTGGGAATATTTGTATGTACTTAGAACCCAGGAAAAAATAGACTCATCAGGCATAAAGGAATACAAAGTTTACAGGGTGGCCTCCTAGTGCTCACAACTCAGAGTGGGGAACTAAATCTTGCCCAGTGTACCTTTAATACTCAATACTGCCAGCTGAGATGAGACTCTGTTGTACCACCACAGTTGGAAGGGACATGGACCCTGCCTTCAAGGAGCTTGGTGTCAAAGTGAGCCTACATAGAGCATCGTGGCAGCAGCAACAGCTTGTAAACTTGCATCCCAAGGCAGTAAACTTGCATCCCAAGTGATGTTCTAGAAGAGATACTATGAGCCCTGGGACTCCTACCCATGGTCATTGGTGCTGCCACAGTAGGGGAGCTGGGAGAAGAGGGTTCTAAGCTGTCATGGTTATTTTATATGTCAACTTGACTGGACCACAGGGTCTTTTCTGGCCTTTGGACTTGCATGGAAACATTAGCTCAAGCTTGCTGTCTTTCAGACTGGAATTGATGCTGTTGGCTTTCTTTGGGTTCTCAGGCCTGCAGACTCAGACTGGAACTACACAGGGAATTTTCTGGGTCTCTAGCTTGCTGGCTACAGATCTTGGAACTTCTCAGCCTCCATAATTGCATAAGCTGATTCCTTATAATACATGTGTATATTGCATTTTATTGGTTCTGTTTTACATCCTATTGGTCTCTTTCTCTGGAGAGAAGAGAATAATGCATAAGCCTGGTTGGCATTCAGGAAGAAGCCATTGGTCTCTGCTTTTCACACTTCATGGGGTAGTGTGTTCTCAGTTCCGAAGGGCTCAGGACATGCATCTCTCCATCCTCTGCATGGTCTGGCAGTCAGAAATCTCCTTCCGTAGGGAGAGGGTGTGAGGCTTAAGAGAACGTGAACTTCCCATTCCTGGCTCCCAGCCCCTTCAGGCCACCCCCAAGCCTTTGGTGCCTCCCCACTTCAGGATCCTTCAGGGGAACACTTTGGAGTCAATTCCCAGGATGCAAGGGGCCATCTGGAAAATGAGGTCTTATTTTACGGTGTCGCAGGGAACTGCTCTCAGATACACACCACACAGATCAGTGCCACTAACGGGGAAGAACAATTACCCTCATTTTTTCTCTTCTCTGTCTTGTTGAAAGTTTTTGCCATCAACTAGAAACTTTTCCTTAAAGATTTTCACTTCGTTGTACTGCAGTAAAGGAAGCTAAAGGGAAAGAAAACTCCAGGCACACGGGTGTCGCTGGCTACCCACACAGCTTTAGCTCTGTCTGGTGAGTCAGGCAGGATTTGTTTGTTCCTGGCCCCAATCATGTATATACATAGAAACACATGGGGAGGCGTGGAATCACACTGAGAGATATTTTTATACACTAGAAAGATGTGGTCTCAATCTAGTGCAACACAGAGATAAAAAAAAAAAAACCCTTTGTAGTTATAAATTCTTTCATCTTAGCCCAAAGTGCTATCCTATACCTACTTTATCTACCCTCCAGTTCACGACGTCAGAAGTCATGAGGATGATCCCCTCCTCTTTTGGAATATAAAGAAATTTAGGACAAGGTGGAGTAAGTAATTTGCTGTCGGTCATAGAGGGCAAAGTCTGGATTAGTCCTTCTCTCCCTCCCTTCCTTCCATCTCTCGATCTCCCTCTCTTTCCTCCTCCACGAGATGTCTGTAGAAAACCTAGAAGGGATTTCCTAGGTGCTGATAATTCGGGACTGAGGCTTTCTCAGTGAGACAGAAAACACAGAGATGTGAGCACACAAGTAGAATGAACACTGGGAGATAAGAGCAGAGGCTTGAACAAGCACTATGGGACACCCTGAGTCGGCAAGCATAAGTCCTCCTAGGATGTTTATGGAAGACTTTACCCTGGAAGTAACATTGAGTTAGGGACGGAAGGAAGTATAGGAATTTTATAGGTGAGAGAAAAGAAGGGCATTTCAGACAGAGGGAACAGAGTATGCAGGAACTTAGCCTTGTTCAAGGACATCCTGTGGTCAGAGAATTTCAAGACTGTCAGCTTTGCTGAAGCGTAGAGGGCTCTCCTCTGACCAGCTGATGCTGACTTCTAATGGGAAATAGAAACTCTCTAATCATAGCTCAGCCACAAGAACAGAGTCCAGGCCACGTGCTGTAAACACTGCCTGACATAGATTAATCCTGCCTGCCTGTTGCCAGCCTTTGATGACTGTTCCTCTTTCTTCAACAATGAAGAGAGTCATGTCAGTCTAATGACTGTCATATTATCTCCCATTAACTTCATTATTGGACACTAACTGTTTCTGGTAATAATTCATTCACTGGTAATGACTCGGGGCCCAATGCCTGGATAATTACTGTCACAAATGCCATCACATAGGTGCTCTGGGTGCTTTCTCCATCTGAGACTGGGGCACAAATCAACTGAGGGCTCAGAGCTTGTGGGGTTTTCCTGGATGTGACAAAGGAAAATCACCTCATGAGTGACAGGGACAGAAATTTCTCCTGGGGACTCTGAAAACCCTTAATAGATTTTTCCCTGTCCGTGGGCCTCTGAACAGCCATGTGGGTCTGAGTGTGTACGCGAGTGTGTATGTGAGTGTGTGCAGAGCCATTGTGCAGTGGAAACATCAAGCCCTTCTCTTACTCTAAGGACAGTGAGGGTCTCTGGCTAGAAATTCTGGTGGATTAAGTTTTATAACCCATGACACACAGAGGCCTTGACTCCCAAATTACTCCAGCTTCACTCTCATTATCCACATTTATTGGTGAGCAGAGATACGCTGCTTGTTTGCAAGGCCAAGGATGCCATTTCTAAAATTGCCTGTGATTGAGAATAACGTTAGAAAGAGGAATTCAATCTGCCATAGAATTTAGGGGCTAGGACGATGTGAAATATCGCCGGGAAGGAAGGAAGGAAGATAGACAGAGGTTGATGAGGAGAACTCCCAATGGGCTTAAGACCTGGGGTCAGCCTGCTGTGCTGTCCCACCACCACCATGGGGAAAGACCACTTCTTCCAGAAGCAAACTTCCCAAATCCCACAGCCTGAGAAAGTGGGGCCTGTCCAGAAACAAGCACGAATTTATTCTTCCCTGCAAAATTGCACCTTGCCTAGACCAGAGAATGTTTTGAAACTTTACAAATAGTTGCCAAGCTTTTTTTTTCCTGCATAATAATTTTTGACCTCAGATTCACAGAATTGAGTTGATCGAGTCTGCAATTCATGGTACAATGTTAACATCTGGCTATGCAAGGAGGTCTAGTTTTGTTCATTCCCCACGGATGGTTAGCCCCACTGCTTTGAGACTATCACTGTCACCAGGGTTGTGGATTTGGTTCTGGTCTGGTATGTTCCAATTTGCCTCAATTTGTCCCTCAGGGGCAACAAGTCCACAACCTCACCATCTATTGATCCTCAAAGGAAAAGTATCAAGGAGGTGAAAGTCTGATCCCCCTGTAACTCCCTCTGGACCACCAGGAAAAGCAACAACAGCAACAACAACAACAAAACTAAAGGAATAGGTGAGCAACAGAAGTCATTTCTGTGTAGGGCAAGCATCATTATAAATGGGCTAGTCCATCTGAAACTTTGTTATGTGTAGAGAAAGCATGATTCATGACTTGAAAACAAAAGGAATTTAATTTACTAAAGCATTTTATGGAGTAGAAATCAGTAACTTCGAACACCAAAATGATGAAATAGTCTCACTTTTTAACTCAATTGGATTGTTATTCTTCATTTCTTATTTTTTCACCTTGTTAATTATCCAGGTGGTTGAAATAATATTTTGGAAAAGTTGCAAATGAGCGATAGTCTCAGTGTGATTTTTGCCGTACCCAGGGGCAGTGTATTCTTATTGTTGTTCAGTATTCTTTTTTTCCTATGGTTTTTAAAGTTAATGTTTCCTGCTTTGGAAATCTTTAATTAAAAATGACCGCATGGCAGGAGAGGCAGACAGCCTGGAGACTAGGCCCTGCAGGTGAGATTGGATGATGGTGGAGCAGATGGCAGGATGTTGTCTTCTGGGATGGGGAGTCAGGTTTGTGGTTTGAAAAGGCTAGGAAAAAAAAAAGGTCTGTTGCGTTTAAGAGTGAAGAGAGCCCTGCTAGACCAATTGATGTTTAGAACAGCCATTTTAGTCGATTCTGGGTAATTGACAAAAAGGCTCTTTCCTCATCAGATGTGGACAACACAGCTCTCTGCTTGGGGTTTGAATGGTCTTCATGGAACAGCTTCTGACTTGAAGTTAAAAGCCAGAATTGTTTTGAATTGTGTTGTTTTCTAAACCCCTAAGAAGAGTTTTCCTCCCAGGCTTTAGTATCTGGGAAAAAATATATGTATCTATTGATTATGGACACATCTATAAAAATAGACATAGGTGATAACCAAATACCATGGAGTAGCAGATTCTTTTTTCTCCTCTCTCCCCCAAATGCCACAGTGAATTGTGAAAAGGTCAGTCTGTTTCTCCTATGCGGAGAGGATGGGCATCTGTAGCAGGGCCTGCCTGGTACTTTCCCTGGAGACTTCTACCTGTGAGCAGCCAGGTGGGCTGTGAGCTATCTCAGCTCTTAACAACGTGAACAGTACCTATGGGCCCGGGCCTTAAAATCTACTGGATGGCTTTTCCAACTCACTGGGGCAACAACTTGAATTCATGAACTGTCCCTATCAGAAGCACTTGATAATTTCTGTTCTGGTCAGATGTTTGTCTGGATGCTGCATCTTGGAGGATTTCCGTATATAATAATTTGGCTCAAATTTTCCAAATACATTCTTCTAACCAAATGTACCAAAATATGGCAACAGGAAACTTCTGCCTTTATTTCCAATAAATCCAACCTTAGATGCAATAAATTCTGGAGTGGAGTCACGGATGCACCCCAGAAAATTCCATCCCATTAAAAAGACTGGGGGTGGCAGGCCACCAAGCAACAAATGGAGTGCCCATAAATTATAATCAAGAATGATAACAACAAATAACACTGTTACAAATGTTTTTGAACATTGTGCTAAATCCTTTATGTGCATTATCTCAATCCTCTCAATGACCCTATGAAATAGGGATTATGATCATTATTTCCACTTTACAATGAGGAAATTGAAATATGGAGAGGAGCACTGACTCGCCCATGCTAGTAATTAAAAGAGTAGGGGTTTTGTGTGATCCAATTTTGTGCGATTCCTGAGCCCAGGCTTTAACCACCACTAGAGTAACTGCTGCCCCAGCTGAGAGAGTCCAGGTTTTGGTCGCTTACTATGTATGAAGTGGTGTAAGGGATACAAACGGGCTAGCCCATGTCTATAGTGAAGATTTAGAGAGTGGTTCAGATCATAAGTATTCAATTTTTTGGAGGACGGGAAACCTCTGTGTACCGGAGCTGTCAGGGAAGTCATTATGGAGTAGGTTGACCTAGAACAATGGGAGAGGATTTGGGCCTGCCTTTTAGAGTAGAGAATGATAACTAAAGCCCCTAGACTTTTCTGGAAACATAAAGACAAGAGAGTCATCTAATAGAATAAATATTTTCTGACCTGTGGCTAGAGTAAAGTTACCAAGTCCCATGACAATCCTTGCTATCTTCAGAAAAACTGTCACTGTTATCAGTTTTTCCAGGAGATGGGAAAAGACTTGCTCCAAAGACCTCATTCTAAAGCCTGGTGTAATGAAGCTAGTTGGATACTGGGTTCTTTTTACTTTTCCACATTTGGGAGGATTCTAAAATGACAGCTCCTTTGACAGACCCATGAAGCGTTAATGAAATTATATTGAGAAGGAATGATCTGCGTAGGCATACCAATTTAGCAAGGATCAAGGAGAACTTGGGCCACCGGTAGGAGAGCATAGCTTTCTCCTTCAGAATGAAAAGGTGATATCGTGGAAGCAGTAGCTTTCCCTTTGATGGCAGGTTGTGCTTCCTGGTTCATGGCATGGCTTTCTCCATCCTAAATTATTGGGTGACATAACTTATACTCCAGCAGAATACATGATTATTATTCAGGAGCAAGTGACTTGAAATTGAAATGCTCACACGGTCATGAACTCCAACAGCGTTAAAAATAAATCTTTTTATCTGCTCTACATTCCTGGGCTGGTCCTCTCTTCCACTGGAGCCCCCTTTAAAAGATGTGTGGACTGCACGTTGAACAAGATCGAATGTGACTTTGCAAAAATAGAATGCCTGGTCTCTCCTCTTTCCCTCTCCACTTGACAATGCAAGATAAATTCACTCCACGGGAACCTTTTGTGGGTTGTACTGCTCAGGCAATTTGCAGTTTTCTGGGGGAAAGGCAGCTCACGCTACATTTATCACCCCCTGCTGCTGGCTACAATTCAACCCACTTCGAACCACTGAGCAGAGGTGCTGATGGGGGCTCTGGCATTAGAATTCCACATCATAATGGAAGTGCAGGGAAGCAAGAGACAAATGTATCAGGGCCACTCCAGTTCTCCACTAAGGAAGGAGACAAAAAGTATGACACCAGGTGATGGGGATCAAAGATGAGTATGTTGCAATAAATAAGAAAATATAGCGGCCCCTCCCTTTTGTATTTTTTCTTCTGCTAATCTTAGCTCAAAGAGTGAGTTTCTATTGTGATATGTGAATCATCAACTCGTATTGAGACTGGTAGCTTCGATTTCACTCTATGATCACTGCACCGCTCAACATAGTCAAAACAAATATGTAGTAAAAGGACACGACCAGTTTTCCCTTTCTTCTTACTTTACCTAAGGTCTTGCTCTCTAAAGAAACAAGCAACAACAAAACAAAATGGATGTGGTGGGTGACTGGGTGGAAATAAACCTAGTACATTTACCATTTCTTTTTATTTCCAGGTACAGTGATGCTCACAAATGGTTAAAGAGTCACAGCTTTCCAGTACTGAAAGGACTCAATCAATGCTTAATTGAAAGGATGAGAAAACTGAGACCTAGAAAGGCTGTGATCTGTCCCCAATCCCACCATTGTTAGCAGGGACAGGCTGATTCCAGCCCAGTGCTCTTCTCATTGCAGCGAGGGACCTCTCTGTTGTTTTCCTTGGATGGCATCGGGAGGTGGTGTCTGACCAACAACAAAAAGCTTTGAGAATCAAGGACAAAAGAGATGGCATATGGATTATTTTCACTGTTAACACTCAAGGTATGTATCGCTTTGTTCAGAACTGACATAGTTTTACTTTATTCATCCATTTCTCTTTTTGACTTGTTAATCATAAAGTTAATTACAATTTTTTATTCCTTTAAATTCGTCTCAAGGTTCATATTTGGTTCTAGGGCCACATGTGTGTGTTGATCCGGGGCAATGCTTCCTAACGTTTTCGTGCCATGTCACACACAGAAAATGTTAGCGTGGGACAGTAAAAACTCAGTAAAACCACTGAGGCTGCTCAATCTCAGAGACAGCAGTGCATGAGTTCTGGGTGCCTCAGGTCCTACGCCTGACCACCTCCTCCGGGGTTGGGGTTCTGTCCCTCAGCACCCCAGTCTCCTGGTCTTGATACGTAGATGGGAGAGAACAGCACCTATCCATTCCTCTTTCAGGCTGGTAGAATTTGGGGGCAGAATTATGTCCATATTTACCTCGGCTGATTTGAATACTCAGAGAGAGATGTTGGTTGGAAGTGATTATTAAGAGGGAAAAAGTCACCTCAGCTTGACCCCACTTGATCGGGCAACTTTTCTTGGAAGAGTCAGATTTTTAGAAATGGTTAGGGAGTGGGAACAGATACCCACACCAAGTTAGACCTGCTTATACCCCTGGAGTGCTATTTAAAGCCATTCTGGAGATGTAATGAAGCCGTTTTAAATAAGGGATATTTGCAGCATAAAATGCTTAACAGATCAAATACTTCCAGGCTTCTGCAGGTTTCAGAGGAGGCAGGATGGAAAGCCACACTGATGAAACACTGCTAACAGGCAAATGTTCCCTTTTGCCACGAGGTGAGCAGCTCACGGGGTTTACCTTAGGGGAGAACTCTTTAGTGGCTGGCTTAGGTAATGAGCATCTGCTGGCAAGAACTTGTGAGCATTATTTGTGCCCATGTCTGTGCAAAAAATGTTTGTTCCCTTTATGGTGTGGGGTTTTTAAAGGGAAATGGATTGCATCCCATTGGAAGAAAAGAGTTTGATCACTGTCTGGCCCTATCTTTTTGGTCCTTTATGATTCTTTTCTATGTCACCGTTGGACATCTGTCATTACAATGCTGCTGGACCGTTTCCTACCCCCCTTTCTACCATGTGGAGGTTTCTTTGTGAAAAACAAGGATGCTAATGTTGTGTCCATTCTCTTTCTCTCTGTGTGTGTATGTGTGTGTGTGTGTGTAGAGATATACTTGTCTATGGACGTACTTGTCTAAGGAACATGGACAAGAGGCTGGAATTTCATTCTAACACATTTGCTGATTCTCTGCCCAGCAATCCAGATGCTGTGGAATAGACAGAAGTAGGTCAGGATGGGAATTGTCCTATCTCAGCATATTACAAGGTGGGCATGACAAGTGAGTGAGCTGTCAGTTCAGAGACAGAAGTAGGAAAAACCAGAGATGGGTAGGGTAATCATATAATTTATCATCCACACTGGGACACTTACAAGAATGAAAGGGAGTGCTATTAACAATTACATTAAGACAACATGTGTAAATTGGGACTGTCCCAGGCAATCTGGGATGTCTAGTGAGCCTGGGGATGGGCTAAGTGTCAAAATGCCAAGAGAGACACAGCCGTGTTCTAAAACCTAATCTTTCCATTGGAATGGAGTCAGGAGTGTGGCCAAGGCTGTATACTGGAATGATATAACGAAAAATGCAAAAACGGGATGATGCAGGGGTAAGAACTAAGGTCTTCTGTGGTTAATGCAGACTTAAAAGCAAACAAGAGCTAACGTGTGCTGCTTGGAAGGTGCGAGCCACGTGGACCTGGAGTAATCTACGGCAGTCAGTAGGTGGTTTGCTCCTTTTGAAGGCCAGAAACATCCTCCCCTCCCCTTTGGAAAAATCTTTCTTTCTATCTAAAAGACAAAGTTCCCCACACTTGACACTTATCAGGAGTGGGCAATCCATGTCAAACAAAACCAGTCCAGCATGGCTGTGTTTGGGGTTGAAAGGCCAAGAGTGCTGAGAATGTCTGGTGGAGGACTGTCAGTAGTGGAAGGGGGCATTTCATCTGAGGGATACCCCTGTATATCCCCTCCTGGTTTGTATTCTACACACAAGACTGATACTGGATTCAATAAAGTGAAAAACATAAAAGCCTAAGAATGTCTGTAAGTGACATCCTTTTTCTTGAGATAATGCATTCGGTGAGGGAAGGGTATTATTAAGAATCCTAGGGGCATCGAGCTTTTAGAGGAAAGCATCGGACACTCAGCAGAACTCATTTCATTCATTCTTCATTCGTTCACTCAGTTACTTTTATATTAATTGAGTATCCACTAGTATCTAGGTACCATGCTTGGAATAAGGGGTACAGAGATAAATGAAACATGGTCTCTACCTTGCAGGAGTACTTTGTCTAGCAGAAAAATTCTAAGAAACTACACTATAATATTAAAGTACTGAATCAGGAAGGGATAATATGTTAAGGAGTCAGGGAGGTGACCTTTGAGCTTATGCTTAAAAGGTGTGTTGGAGTTTGACACATCTTATAAGGTAAAGAAAAAATTTCCAGGCAGAGGAAATGGGATGAAGAAAGGAATAAGATATTTTACAGGACATAGAGTGTCTGGGACAGAGATGAACGCTTAGCTGGACCAAAGGGCCCAGTGCGGGGAGGGAAGGAGTGAGTTGCAGAAGATTAAACTTGGGACCCTGTTGGGCTGCTGGGTCCAGATGTTGAAGTACAGTGATGGCAAAGGAGGGGACACCATGAAGGGCTGAAAGGAGAAAGGAAGGGTATGGGGAATTAACCATCCAACAAGAAAAGAGAAAACATCCCGGGGAAATGCAGAGACACAGACACCAACGAGGAGAGAGGAACAAAATTCTCAAAAGAACCGTTACAAGGTCTAATAGACACACACAGCCCAACTTCCCTTAACTGCCTTTCTGGGCCTCCGAGCCGTGGCTGAGCCTCACCATTACGGGGCCACCGGGACTCAGCACAGATGTCAGGGTAATGACATCACAAAGCCTTCCGTAAAGGGACAAATGCAACCCACATCATGCCTCCAGGAAGCATCTATGGGCAGACAAAACAGAGTCGTTTCTTGTTTTTTAGACTCCACTCTTCAAAGCAAAGAAGAGGACCCAGTGATAGGGAGGGCAAATCGGGCTCTGCTGTCAGAGGCTTTGCTGGGAGCTCAGACCCCACCCCTTGGCAAATTCTGTGGCCAGGACTTGGGGAGGCAGTCAAGGAAAATGCTTTCCTAAAATGGCAAGCTAACTGCTGGCACAGATCAGCTTGAAATAAGTCCATTTTAGTGTCAGAAACATGTGAGCCCCTAGGTTCTGGGCTGTGTATGTAATAAGAGGCTCTCATTCCCACTGTGGTTCTGCTCACTAATTGTCCCAGCAGACTGGCTCCCAGGCCTTCCAGATAAAGATGGGAACTTGGCTCCAAAGCCTCACTCACCCCTGTCATTATGGCAATGGAATATACAAATACAAACCATCAGACAAACAGACAGACACAGGGGTATATTTCTTGTTTATTCATTTTGCAATTCTGCTTCTTTTGGGAAAGTGAGGGTGGTTGTCTTCAGCTCAGTAGCACGTGACTCTGCAAAGACTGCAGGGAACAACGCCAATCGGCTCTTTCCAGCCCAGCAAGGGCTGAGTGTGCAAGCAGGGAGGTGTGGTGGCTTAGTACCAGCATGCTGTGGCCTTATTTCTGTCCTTCCTTCTCCATTGGGATGTATCAGTTAAGAATGAGGTTGCTGGAGGTCACAGGTGTATGACTCTCACCACAATCCTTGTGCCAGCCTTAATAACAAGGGTTAGAACAAGCATCTCATTCACTTGTTCAATAAATATTTACTGAACAATGATGGTATGCCAGGGACTGTACCAGGTGCTCTGAATAGAGGGATAAAGAAGATGGCCAACGTCCATCCAGAGGCTCACATTCTGCTGTGGGCTAAAATAGTGAGTGAATGAATGAATGAATGAATAAGCTAAATAATTATACATTGAATTATAATACCTAACGCCTCTAAATAGAGTTTACTAGCCCTCTTGTAAGGCCTTACAGATATTTCGGACTGATACGTACAAAATATTTGATAATGGACCATTTTTGATTCCCCAACATGGCAACTTCATAGGTTCTACCTAATATTTAGCCAATTAATTTTCACAACAATCCTTGAGATAGGTACTGTTATGACTACTTAATGGATAGGAATTGGAGGCAAATCAATCAGTTGCCCAAAGTCACCGAGCAAGTTTGTGTAAGAATCTAGATTCAAATGCGGACAATTTGGCTTCAGGGTTCATGCTCTCAACTATTATGTTATATATGCAGGATGAGGAGTCACAGTAACTAGAGAAGGCCCTTTAGAACAGACAGTGAGGAAAGGCCTCTAAGAGGAAGACTTTCAAGCTGGAGGATGAGAATGATCCAGCCACGAAATGACCTTGAGAATTGCTACTATCCTTTGTCAAACACTGTCAAACATGTAAGGACACCTGTATTTCTTATTCCAGGAGCTAGACCACATCTTCCAAGGTGTGTGGTTCTAACTGACCACCACTGGGTTGGGCCTCTCACCTGGAAGGAGGGCAGCCTGGGAGCTCGTCTGACTTATCAACCTTCTCTGCTGGTCTCTCTGTGAATGAAGCAGCTCTAAAGATCCTTTTTCGCCCAAAGCCTTCATGTCCTAGGCCCAAATCAGAAAATCCTGGTAACGACATAGAATTTTCAGTCTTCCTTTAATTTTGCATATCTTCTGTACAAAAAAACCTGCCTCCTCAAATGCTCCCAGTGCTATAGGTATAAACTTGTCATGGACTGAGCTATTCTCAAAGCCTGATTCTCTTCTTACGTGACACAGACTCCATTTTTTTCCCCCAAGCTCTGTAACTAATGCACATGTCTCCATGGAGGTTAGTAAAGTGATCATGGCAGGGTGTCTTGGGCAAATAAGTCCTTAAGATCTTCATTTCCAGTTCTCCACAGCTGGTCTACTATCCCTTTCCCTGCTGCTCCAGCTCCATCCAGATTCCAAGATTTCGACCTTAAGTCATCCTAGACTGTCACATTGTGGGCTGAGCACTGAGTCATTCTCCCTGTTATTCTGGCTGAGGACACAGTGCTTAGTACTCATCCTTGGACTTTGTTTCCCTCTTCCACCCACTACCTCCTTACCTGTGGCACGCCTGTCTTGGGAACAAGCTCTTGCCTTTATCTTACAACTCTGTGAACTATATTAGAAAATAATAATTCTGTCTTGGTCCCCATCCAAGTTTCTCTTCAGCCTTTGTGTCTTCCCAAGTTTTTCTCGGTAATGGGAGGACTGCCATTGAATGGCTGTCATATGGCTTGGAGCCTGCTTCTTAGTAGTGAGGATCACTGGGTGAGGCCGCTAGGTACCACCTGCCATTTCCAACTTTTACTTCCTTATTGGGATCCGAACTGCTTATTTATATCCCATCTTCTCTCTACCCATGTTCGCTGAGTGGACCAGGACTGAAGAAGTAACAGAGTGACTGAGTGTGATCAGAATCAGACCTCAACTGGAAGTGATTTGGGGTCGGTCATGGGGTTTGCAAGCCTGTGACTATCATGATGTCACAAACCTAGAGAGACAGTATGATGATCCTGAGCACAGACTCTGGTTAGGTGTGGATCCTGGATAGCTCACTCAATCTCTCTGTCCTTCAAATTATCCTTCCATAAAATAAAAACAATTCTAAAACAAATTTATTCCTTACACAGTGGTTGTGAAATTTAAAAGATGATGTAATGAGAGCTTTCTTCCTCTGGACAAGATGGAGTAGTAGGGTCTGGATTCACCCTCCTGTTAGATGCAAAGGAAGAATGCACAGAGAAAATATATGCAATAATGGTTTGAAGACATTGGATGGCAGGTAACAAAGGGCTGTGATCCCTGAGAGAGAAGACAAATGAGGGGAGCCCAACAATGACACCGATTTATTACTTTGAGGAGCTTTTTAGTTTGTGACGCAAGCAGAGGATACCCAGGCAGAGCCCGGCAAAATTCACGAATTGAGGAAACAGGGTCGGGAGTCTGAGGAGTCCAGAGTGGCTGAGTTTATAAGACAAAGTAGAGCAGAGAAATCTACACAGAGAAGACCTTGGTGGTCTGCAGAGAGTCCCTTTCAAGTATTTGGCAGAATTACTGATCAACGCATGCATGTTAAAAAAATAATGCAGGCCTGGGAAATTACCATCTAAAAGGATTACAGTGAATAGTGCTGGGGACTCACACAATGCCAAAAATAATGCCTGTTTCCACCACCCAGACTGGGAAAACTCATAATCAACAAGGCAGAAGGTAGCATACCCAGGAAGGTCTGGCTCCAGTAGTGGAGAATAATTAGCCTTAGTCTGAGCACTGCCTTGGTCTCACCTAACAAATCTAAAAGCAAGACTCAAAAGGATCACACTGTTTCTGTGTAACTTAATGATTTCCAAGAACAAAACTTAAGAATATTTCTAGGACTCCAAAAATATTCAGCACCCAACAAGGTAAAATTTACAATGTTTGGAATCCAATCAATGATTATTGAGTATGCAAAGAAGCAGGTAAGTATGAGGAAAATAATTAATTGAAAATGATCAAGAAGTTACATAGATGTTAGAATTAGATGAAGATATTTAATGGTTATTATATTTGTATTCATCTGTTCAAAAAGTTAAATAGAGACATGGAAGAAATACAAAACACCCAGTTGAATGTCTACAGATAAAAACCATGCAAACCATGTCTGATATGAAAAATGCGCTAGATAGAATTAATGGCAGAATAGACACTGCAGAAGGAAAGACTAGTTCGCTTTAAGACATACCCATAGAAACTACCTGAAAGGTAACACATGGGGGTGGGGGGAGAAGAATTAAAAAAAATGGAAATTGCTGTGGGACAACTTCAAGCAGCCTAATATACATGTGATTAACATCCTTGAAAAAAGAAATAGAAGGGAGTCAGAAAAAATATTTGGAAGTATAATGGACAAAATTTTCTAGACTTGATGAAAACTAAAGCCACAGATCCCAGAGAGAAAATCAGCAAGGGTACCATGGGCTTGAATAACACTATCAATCAACTTGGCCTGATGACATTTATAGAACAACCCCACCCGATAACAGCAGAATATACGTTCTTTTCAAGTGCATGTGGAACATTAAGTTTTTCTCAGGGATGGAAGCCTGCCCTTGAATTGCTGTCCTGTGTCTGGGGACCCGCTTTCTATTGCAGATTGCCAGATGGTACCATGGTCAAGATTGTTCTGGGCCAAAAGACAAGTCTCAATAAATTTAAAAGGATTCAAGTCCTAGCAAATATGCTTTCTGATCACAATGGAATTAAATTAGAAATCAGTAATGTATAGATATCTGGAAAATGCCCAAATATTTAGAAACTAAATAATATACTTCTAAATAACTCATCAGATCAAGTAAGAAATCAAAAGGATTATAAATTAAATGAAAATATCACATATTAGAATTTGTGGGTTGCTGGTATAGCAGTATTTAGGGGAGGAAATTATAGTAATAAACATCTTTATGAGAAAAGAGTAGTCTCAAACCAATGATTTCACCTTCCAGGTTAAGAAACTAGAAAAATAAGGGCAACTAAGCTTACAACAAGAAGAATGAAAATAATAAAGATCAAAGCAAAAATCAACCAAATAGAAGCAGTCTGCCTAGAGGTTAGTGAATTTTATTTATCTCCAAGAATTAGCCACACAGATCAGAGAGCAAAGAAGACAAAAGCCACCAACAATAGGAAGGAGAGGTGACATCATTACAGATCTACAGATACTAAAAGGATAATGAAGAATACTGCAAGCAGCTTTATAAATTTGATATCTTAGATGAAACTTGCAAATTCCTTGAAAGGTACAAACTAATGATGTTTACTCAAGAAGATATGAATAATTTGAATAGTGTGATATTAAATCAAGACATTGCATTTTTAGTTAAATTATCTTCTTAAAAAGAAAACTTTAGGCTCAGATGGCCTGACTGGTGAATTCTCCCAAATATTTAAGGAAGGGATAATACCAATTCTACATAACCTGATCCAGAACATTGAAGAGGAAGAAATAATTTTGAACTCATTCTTTGAAGTTGGCATTGCCCTGATACCAAAACCAGACAAAGATATTAGAAGCAAAGAAAACTACAACCTAATAGACCTTCTGAACATAGATGTAACTTTTTTAATTTGTCAAATCCAATCCAACAATATATAACAAGGAGAATACATGTTGAATAAGAGGAGTTTATCTTAAAGAAGAAAATGGTTTAGTATTTAAAATCAATCAATGTAATTTACCACATTAGTAAACTAAAAAAGAAAAAAACTATATGATCATGTCAATAAAGACAGAAAAACATTTGACAAAACGCAACATCCATTCCAAAAAATCCTCTTAGCAAACCTGAAATAGAAGAGAAATTTTCAGCCTGATAAAAGGCACCTATAAAATACCTACAGTTAACATCATATTTTGTAGTAAAAGACTGAATTATTTCCCCCAAGGACCAAGAATAAGGCAAATATATCTGCTTTCTCCTCTTCTAGTCAACATTAGACATCCTGACTAGTGCAATCAGACAAGAAAAAGAAAAGGCATCTGGATTGGAAAGGAGGAAGTAAAACTGTCTTTATTTGCAGACTACATGATTGCCTGTATAGAACAGTCTTCTTTAACTTCAGCTGGACATTTTGGGCCTGATGATTCTTTTTTATTTCCTGCTGTGTGTGTGTGTGTGTGTGTGTGTGTATACACTGTTTTTATTTGAACATTCACAACTCAGTAAGACAAATAAATCAATTTCAAAATGGACAAAGGATCTGAATAGACATCTCTCCAAAGAAGATACACAAATGGCTAACAAGCACATGGAAGGTGCTCAACATCATTAACCATCAGGCAAATGCTAATCAAAACTACAGTGAGTTATCACATCACACCCAGTATAATGTAAAACACAGATCATGATGAATGTCTTCAAGAATGTGGAGGCATCAGAGCCCTTATACACTACTGGTAGGAATGTGAAATGGTACAGCTCTTTGGAAAATAACCTGTCATTGTCTTAAAAGGTTAAATATAGAATTACCATATGACCCAACAATTGTACATTTATTTATGTATACACCCAAGAGAAATGGAAGCATGTATTAATATCTACACAAAACCTTGTACACTAATGTTTATAGGAGCAGCATTGATAAAAGCCAAAAAGGGGAAACAACAGGAATGTATATCAACTGATGAATTAATAAATAAAATGTGCTATAGCCACACCATGGAGTATTATTTGGCAATAAAAAGAAATAAAGTAATAATATATGCTATAACATGAACAAACCTTGAAAACATTATGCTACATGGAAGAAGACAGTCACAAAAGACTACTTATAGTGTGATTGCATTTATATGAAATGTCCAGATTAGGCAAATCTCTAGAGAAAGAAATTAAATTAGCATTTGTGTAGTGCTTGTTGGGTGGGGTGTGAGAAATAGAAAGTGGCTGCTAATGTGTATGAGGTGATGAAATGTTCTAAAATTGGTTATGGTGATGATTTCAGAATCTGTGAATATACTAAAACTCACTGACTTGTACGCTTTGGGTAAATTTTACAGCATGTGAATTATATCTCAATAAAGCTGTTATTAAACACACAGACACACACACACGCTTGAGTAAAAGGATAGGTCTTCAAAAAGGATGTAAGACTTTTTGGACTGTTGGAAACTTCTATATCCTGATTGTGGTGGTAGTTACTGAAGTGATTAAATTTGTCAAAACTCATTGAGATGTATGTAAGTTAATTCTCAATAAAGTTGATTTTTTAAAAATCTCGATAATAAGGAAAAATAACCTAATTCTAAAAAGGGCAAAAGATTTGAACTCACCAAAGGAGACACACAGATGAAATGATAGCCAACAAAATTAGTCATTAGGAAAGTGTAAATGAAAACCACAACGGTGTGCCGCTACCTGTTAGAATAGCTAAAATTAAAACGGTTGACTAAGTGTTGTTGGCAGGGATGTGTTGGAACTGGGGTGCATATGCACTACTAGTGCTAATGTAACATGGTATAACCACTTTGCAAAATGGTTGACAGCTTCTTAAACATTCAGCATAAGTCTACCACATGATCCAGCGATTCCACTCTTAGATATTTACCCAACAGAAATGAAAACACATGTCCCTGTGAAGACTATACACAACTATTCATAGCAGTTTTATTTGTATCTGTGCAAAACTGGAAACAATCCCAATGCCCATCAACAGGTGAATGGATAAATGAATTGCAGTATATACCACTCAGCAATATAATGAAGTGAACTACTGTGTATGTACTGTATGATTCCTTTATTTAAAAACGTTAGAAAATGCAAACAAATCTATGGCAACAGCAAACAGATCAGTGATTGCCTGGGGAGGTGGGTGGGAGGGACAAAGGATAGGGGACAAGGAAATTTTGAGGGGTGATGGCGTGATAGGTATGTTCACTCCCTTGATTTTGGGGATAATTTTATTGCAGTATACCTATGTCAAACTTTATGATATTGCATATTTTAAATATGTGTGGTTTATTGTATGTCAATTATACCTCAATAAAGCTGTAAAAACAAAGATAATCCATTTAAAATTTCTGGCTTGCAGTAAGAGCCTATTTTCTCTAATTGTTCCTTGGCTCCACACACTGAAATTACAGGCGGAAGAAGTCTCCTGCTCTGGCTTGGATAGGACCCTGGGACACTGACCCACAGTGACTGACTGACCCACAGTGTCCAGTCTCCTCCCAAAAAATATTTGTTGGAGTAATGAAGTGCAATGACCTCTCTATCCCCTCCAACAAGAGCTGGCTTATTCAGTATGCAAAGTCCCTTTACTCACCTTCTTGGGCTTTAATAATTATTTATTATTTATTTTTTGTGAATTTTCTTATGTTCTACCAACACAGATCAAATCATTGAACTCAAATCAACTCTACCAATGTTTTCCCATTATGAGTACATGCAAGACACATGGTAAGTGTACAGGGAGAAAAAGAAGCAAAGATGCGTGAGAAAGAGCCTGTGTTGGCAAGGACATCAGAGCCTAGAGGATTTGGGGGCTAAAGTGAGAACACGAGTGACTAAATCCACTAGTGTTCAGAGGGGGACTGGAAGATGGGGGACTGCGGATGCACTGCCGTGGAGGTTTACCGACACGAGAGCACCATCTGCGTCTCCCTCTTTGAGTTGTGTGGGCTCATCCTGACATCCCAGATTCTCTTTTTTTCTTACGCTGCCAGTGGGGCTGTATGTCTATCCAGAGGAAGAAGGGAAAGTTTCTCCTTGCTGACTGCTTGCTTTCTGCCTGTACTCAGAGGAACAGAAAGAGTCTAAGCTATCAGATATCTGGGAAGGTCTGGCATTTTCTGTCTTTGCCCATGCTGCTGCTGCCACTTCCCAGAGATCTGCTAGCTGAGCTTGTAGATCTGATTTATGGACAGCTTCTAAAGACAACTTTCAGCTGTGTATTTGTATGCAGCTCTCTGTATGGGCTACTCGACAGGCATGCAGATTTAGGGGGAGAAGCATATGCATCTCAGAAGGAAGCAGATGCTGCACAATCAAAAGTAATTTAGAAGGTAAATAGAGAGCAAGAAAAGGACAGACCCTACACCCAACATCAGGAGGTTTTGTGCCACTGCTGTCCTCTCGCTGAGGCTCCTGGGTGCTTTCCATGTCCCAAGCAGCTGCACTAGAAGCCACAGGCGCCCTTCTGCTGGCTTGGTGTGAGTATGGAAGGAGCAGCCGTAAGAGACATGAGTTATGGGCCCACAGATGCCTTGCACCCCAGCCTCTGCCATCAGAGGGTGCCTGTTGTTAGTGGATGAGGCAGAACAGGCCTTCAGAGAAGCTTCCAAATGTACAGCCAGCCAACGAATGCAATGTGGCGAAGGGTGAAGTTCATGGTCTTCCGAGTCTGAGAACTCTGAAGATCACTCATGCTGGGATTCTCTTCTTTCGCTTCCTGATCTTGGGTGACCTTGGAAATGTCATTTGCTCTTTCACAGCCTCATTTTATCAGTTACAAAATGCGATGATAAACATAAGAATAATAATGTTTGCCTTCTCAGGGTTGTTTTAAGGATTAAGTGGAACAACATAGAAAGTGCTGAATTGGGGAGTACACGCACATACAAACAGATAACCTTTTAAGTGATTTTAAACACGGGAGGCGCTGCATTCAGCCCAGGAAAGGAATCTTCAGCTGTCGTGGATGTCTGCTGGGACTACACAAGCCTGAGTGTGAAGTCAGGTGCTCACAGATCAAAACGATGGCCATGCCCACAATGAACGGGGACGTCCTTTCAGATTTAAACCACAGCCTGCTCACAGGGCCTCTGTGAACCCTGTCTTTCCTTCCTACTTGTCTTAGTGAAAAGGAAATGATTGCTGGCTCAGAAAGAAGGGCCTGACCTCAAACAAAATAAAAAATCACAAATTCATGGTATCAAAGTGGTTTATGTTCAGAAATTCTCTCCAAAAGTGAGATCTCTGGGTACCATGGTCTCCTTACTCAGGAGTAGAGGGAGCATATAGTGAAATGTCACCAGAA
This sequence comes from Lepilemur ruficaudatus, assembly GCA_963574885.1. Classification (NCBI taxonomy): domain Eukaryota; kingdom Metazoa; phylum Chordata; class Mammalia; order Primates; family Lepilemuridae; genus Lepilemur; species Lepilemur ruficaudatus. The sequence continues at coordinate 115,421 of CAUYRT010087433.1, read as the reverse complement.
CACCATGTTGCTCTTGTCAGGAGGTAGAACATTTGCCTTCAGTGTCAAAGTTTTTCTTTATAGGACCCTGATAGTCCTATAGGTAGGTCGTGCACCTCTGTACACAAGCAAACAACAGTTATTTCCAAAAACTATGGGAAGATTCAGTCCCCTAAAACCTCTACCTGAGTGGAAAAGGGGAAATTCCTGTTGTGTCACCTAAACTGATATCATCTTCAACTTCTCCCAGAGCTCCTAACTCCACATTTGCTGACAAATTGACCCTTGTCCCGTGGTTGTTGACCGGCTGTGTCCCTACCAGCCATAGAATCTGCAGGGCGAACCTCCCAGCCTCAGCCTTCCTCCCTTGTTCTCTTGTCTACTGCATATGATGTGATCACAGTCACTACTGCTGGTGGTGCTCTCACTGGAACTCCCTGAACTCTTGCCCATGTCAGACATACTTTGTTTTTTCCTTTCACTGGAAATTGAGACACCTAGAACCATGGAAACGGTTAGGTGGTGGGAAGAGAGGGTGGGTAGGCCCCTCTGTGCAATGGTGCTCATATTTATTTTCACTTTTAGTTTTTGGTTAATTGATGAATGAACTTCAAAGTCTTTAAAGCAATACCTGGCACATACTAAGCATTGTGTACATGCTTGCTATCATCATCGCTGTTATAACTTGAAAACAGAACCATGATACATGCTTCATAGTTTACATAAGTGATTTCATGGACTATCTTGTTGCATGTTTTGGTATGTTTCCAAAGGTTACCATTTTTTTTTTTTTTAACCTCATGCAATGTAGAGATCTTGCATGGGGACGTTGGGGTGGCATAGACAGGAGTTCTAGTGTAGACAGGACCACCTGGGCTGGGAGAGGAGCACAGACTTTCCCGTGGTTTCCAGACATGTCGCTTATGAAAGCATCCTCAGGAACCACCCTCTCCTAGCACAGTGGCTGGCACCTAATGTATGTTAACAGACTCTCTCCTTGACATTCCCTCTGCATGGAGAAACCGGACTTTTTGCAGTTGTACTTGAAACCTCAGCTCCAGGCCCCATCAAGCAACCCTGTCGAAGGAACCCAGTAGAGCCCTCCTTACAGTCACGCCGGGGCCTCCTGTTTTTAGCCTCATGTTCCTGGAGGAAGTGATTTTCATCACCCCCCAAACAGCAAAGGGACCATGCTTTTCTCCTCCAATTCCTTCTCTTGTGCCCAGTCTGGGTGATTACTGTTTCACTCCCTCATCTGGCTTTCTCTCTGCCTGGTAAGCAGTCTGTGCTAATACTATTTTCCTTCCCAGATCTTTTGTTTTACAGATAATGATCATGATAATAACAATCTTTCTCTTTTGTATAGCGCTTTGCAGCTTTCAGAGCACATCCTCTGCCATTTTCTCATTTTTCTTTCAAAACAAGCAGGGTGGGTAGACAGGATGTGCCATCATCATTCCCATTTCACAGACGAGGATATGACACTCAGAGAGACACACACTCTGCTAAGGTCACACAGCTGGGAAGTGACAGAACCAGAACTAGGATTCACCGCCTTACCTTCAGGTGCGTGGCGTTTTCCTGGGTACATGCGATTTCCTATGGGTTCGTGGCAGGTGTGAAAGCACAGAGGTGGGAATGAGTGAGCCGCGGGACAATGGACAACAGCACTGGCTGCCGTGGTGGCGGCGAAGGGAACAGCTGAGGGTGTGTGGGGGAAAGTGACATTGTCACGCTTAAAGTGGATAGAGTTAGGGATTCAGAAATGAGAATTTAAATAACCAAGAAAAGTAGCAAACACCCAGTAAGAACTCCATTAGTCGAATTAACAAAGGAATGAATAGAGTCAAAGAGAAGCATGTGCTTTAGCTTCTCTTGGAGAATATGCATATGTGCTCATGATCAATACATTCACCTTAGAGAGAATTGGAACCTCCTAAAGCAGTGACTCTCAATCTTGACCCCCAGGGGACACTGAGAAATGCCTGGAGACATTTTTGGTTGTTGCAACTGCCAAGGATTGCTGTGGCATCAGGGGGTAAAGACCCTACGGGGCACAGCACAGCCCCACAACAAAGATTTATGCATCCCCAAATATCAGTCGTGGCAGGGTTGAGAAACACATCCTTGAGGAATAAACATTCCCACAGTTCCCATATTTTCAGCATAGAGACAATCTTGGCATTAGCCTTTTCTATGGATCTATAATTATGACTATGGGGTGATGGAGTTTTTAAGAGAACGGGAAGAACTTCAAGAGTTAGGTTTGATTTCAAAACCAAACACTGGCACTGCCTGATATTTGTTTCCTCTATGAAATTGACCATACGCACCTGTGTGGATAATAAAGAAGTGATGGGATAGTGCCAAGTGATGCTTCACAGGGATTCAGGGATCTGCTCCTAAGTGTTGGCCAAGTTAGATCTGAAACATAGACAATTAATCTGTGTAGACCTTGAGAATACGGTGCTCTGTTGAGAGGCGGTCAGGAATGAATTGATTAAAAGAAACAGTAGGAAAGGATGAGAACTTCATGGAATGTCAGGGCTGGAAGACGTCTTAGAGAATATATCCTACTGTTCCTCTCACACGTGGGGAAACTGGGGCCCACAAAAGTTCCACCGATGATGGCACGATGGACTGAAATCCAAGATTCCAAGTTGTGGAGGTGAAACCACGCCCCCAAACATACTCTAGTCTCATTCCAGTGTGCACAGGGCCAGCTCTGGTGGGGTTTTTTCTTTGGGTTTACTAGGGCATTGCTCATTACAACAGGGGGAAATCTGCTCCTTTGGGAGATATGGGTTCTTTGGTACAATGTTGACAAAATGATAATTATACTCCTACTGAACATTTATACAACATTGTACCCTTTCTGAAATTGTTTTACAAGTGCTCTTTCTCACCTTGAAGCCTCTGTGCCTGCTGTCCTTTTTATGTGGGATGCCTTTCTTTCCTTTTTCCTAATCATCCTTTGTTTGGTAACCCATCCTCCACTTTTGCGAATCTTTCCTCGACTACACTCTCTCTCTCTCTCTCTCTCTGTCTCCCATATAGAATAAATCTCTGCTGTTGCACACTATTTCTATGCTTGCCAAGACTTTGGACCGTTTCTAGCTATTTTTTCTGCTGTACAATAACCTGTATCATGTTGGATTTTGTGGAAACTAGTAAATGACACCCCCTTTCCTCCCCTGTTGGATTCAGAATCAATTGAGAAATAAGACACAGTTGTCGAACAGATGGAAATAAAAATATAAAGTTTATTGGTAAAATTTGTTATAGAATATAGCTTAGCTCTGCAGCCAAGCATGGCTCCCTAATAATTTCCTCCAGAGTGAAACTCACCCATCCGGTCACAGGCAGCATTAGAAACGTGCTGTGCAGAGTGGGATGATGGAAAGAAAGAGGCCCCACAGTTTTTCTTCCTGGAGATTGCTAATTTTTTTCCTTTCTTGAGGACTGAATATTTCAGAGTTGACATCAAAATACACAGTCTGTCTCTGTTAGATTGTGGGCAACTAGGGGGCAGGGATACCACACGGTCTACCTTTATTTCTCGACTCCAAGTTGAATGGCTGGTACGTGGCAGGTCTGTTGAATGAGTGATGTTAAACACACGTTGTGCCTCTTTCTTCTACCTCATTTCATTCCTTTCAAACTGAAGCCTGAGGCTCCCCTAACCAGGCTCCACCTCGCCCCACGCGCATTATAGGAACGAATTTCACAGTGTCCCTGTGAATAATTTTACTCTCCCTTTTGCAGAGGAGGGAATTGAAACTTGGAGCTGTTTAGTAACCTGTCATTAAAGTCCGACAGCAAGCAAGTAGCAACACCAGATTCAATGTGTCGGTCGCCTTAGCCTTAAGAGGGGTGCTGTGGGGCTTCTCACTCGCGAGCTTGGAGCGCTCCTTTTCTGCATCCGCTCCCAAGTTCTTAGCCAGTCCTGGCCAAGGCAGGACTTTGAATACACTCAATTCTTCATCTAGTCAGTTTGTAGGCTAAAGACTTAATGGGTCCAGTTGCCCAGTTATTATTAGAATATAGCTCTGCTCAGGGAAATCACTGAGCTCTGTCATCCCCAAGCCACAGCCCAGCTTCCTGCCTGCCAGGATCCTGCTGTCAAAGTTTTCACCCATCCAAAGTCTATCTTTGAGGCAGAATTTGGGTCTGTCATAAATTCAGCTTTGCTAGACAACTGTATCTCAAGGACATAGCCCCGAGTCATGGCTGCATGTTCAGCTTCACCTTTATTCTCTGCCAGTGTGCTGTGTCTACCAGCTCAGGATCTCATTGCCCTCTCCTGGCAGACCTATGAGCTTGCTAAGACTTTAGACATCCCAGTTGTCATCTCAGCCATTGACCTCTGGTACATACACAGTGTCCCCAACCAGTATCTACCCATCCTGGTGTGCAGGGCCCAGGTGAGATCCCAGCCCACTCTTTCCTCTCTCTCTTCATCATCTCCTTGCAACCACCAATGAAGTTAGGACCCATCATTTGTGAGGCAGGTGGGACAAGTAGATTTCATGAATCATCTCCACTTTGTTAGGTGAAGACGCGGAGACCTAGGAGGCTGAGAAGCCCACCCAAGGTCATGCAGGCCTGAAGTTCTGGGAAGGAAATCAGGACTTAGAAAATTTTGATCATTGTGTCTCTGTGTGCTCAATCTGTCTCCTTACTACATAGCCAGACTATCCCTTCTGGCCTCTACAAGCTCCCGCCTCCCTATTCAATCAGAAGGACGTAAGATGAGAGGAAATAAAGAATAAAAAAAAAAAGACAAAAATCTTTCACAATTCAGCATAGAGCTAATCTGACATGACAAGGCCAAGTCCGTCTTTTCACAGTGACAATTACTTAAAGGGCATCGATGCCATGGCACCATTAAAGTAATAGCAAAGATGGATTGTAGGACATCGTGGATCAATGTGCTAAGTGTTGTTCAACTTGTTCAATGAAATACGGCATTGGATCATTAACCTTACCAATGTCAATGTATTGTCACTCTCAAATTCCGCTAAATGAATGTCCACGGCCCTCATTAAAAAGTGCACTTCGAGGCTACTAATGTATTAATACCTTATTGGCTGATAATAAAAGGAGAGGCTCTCCAGTGCAGGACAAAGAATCTGGGCAGAAGCTAAGAATGTTTTATGGAGAAGGGAAGACAGACAGAGGCAAGTGTGGAGATGCAGACTGGACCAGCGATGGAGGGGGAGGCAGAGGGACGAAGGGAGGAAGGCACAGAGCTTTGTGAGCACTTGCCTTTGTGATGGGCAGGTCTGGAGTAGGCGGAAATTGATGGTGGACTGGAAAAGGAAATGGCAACTTTCCATTTTATCTTCTTTCAGGCTATCTTTCTGGTTTAAAAAATATTATATCATCATTTTGGGCCTTAATCCAGTTTAGAACCTCAAAGAAATGAGAAGGTGCTTACAAAGAAAGCAATGAGTAAGTGTAGTGTGTACTAGACGGATGGCCTGAGAAACAGCTGCTTCCTCCTCTTGCCACCTGCCCCTGTGTCCTGGGGTGGTGAGAACCATGCAGGAGCCCTAGCTCCATGCTGTGGAGGTGAGGACAAAGAATAGAACCCGAGGGACCTGAGTTTTGTTTCCAGTTCTGCTACCATTGCAAGAATTCAGGCAGACAGTTCCATTCTTTGGCTCTCACTTTCCTTATTTGTGAAACAAGGGGCTTGGAGGATGACATCAGTGGTTTTTAAACAAGTTTTTTTTTTTCCCCCTGGGTCTTCAGCATCCGTGGAGGTGACAAGGGTCACTGAAGAAAAATAAGGGCAAGGAATCTGATCCCTTCTCTTCATCTATGCAGAGCAGCTCTGCTTGCCTATATCGTGTGTTAGGCTTTTGCATAACATTTCATTGGAAAAATGGACCCCACTGCTACACAAGACAAAACAAACAGCCAAACAAACAAATTTGAAAGAAAAACTCCAAACTACGTAATCCCCAACATTTAATAATTTTTGACACCAAAAATGTACCAGCTGGAAAGTGACCAACACAGTCCATCATTTAGTCTTTGTATCTAGCAACTGTCAAGCAGATTGATTTTTTTTTTTCCCCTAACAAGGGTTCTGATTATCTTGGCACCATGTAGAAATAACTTCATTGTGTCTGTACCATCAGAACATGCATTAATGCCTCATGGTCTGATGATAAGCTCCCCAGAGTAGAGTGAGAATGTTTGAAAGGGAGCCAAGCATAGAGGGTGGCGAGGGGCCTAGTTCTCCAGCAGGAGGGGTAACGGTGGCTAAAGAGGCAGAGATGCTAATGCACACAGGGGAGGGAGAGACTGGGCAACCAGAGTGGTGGCAGTGCTGATTTTACAGCCAGAGAGGATTCTGATTGTCCAGCAGTTTCTGAGAACTATTTGCCCAGCAACTTCAAGTTCTGCACTACAGGCTGAATCAGGGTGATTTTTTTTTTTTTTTTTGTCTCCATAATGTGTACTAAGTACTTCATTTATCATAAACTCCTGCTGGGGGTGGCCGATTTTTACTCTTACTCATTCTCCAAACTGCCTGCAAATGTTTCTCCAAATCCAAACGAACTCTTTCGGAAGTTTACACTTTCGTTTCCTGAGGCCAGTTCTACAAGGGGTCTCCTGTTGGGCCGACGCTCTCAGAAGCTTCTCTGGAACTCTCTCCTTGATGACCCATCCTCATCTGGGGATTTCCAGGTCAAGCCTCATGAGAGGTGCTTGCACAAAACCCACACAGATAAATACCATGCAGCTAAAAATGGAACTCTAGTTATTTGCATGTGTTTTCTTAGAAAGTGAAGTGAGTACCCCTTGAGTCAGGAATGATTATTTCAAAGAATGTTCTTTTACCTAACTGTGTACTCCTTGAAGGCAGGGACCATTATCTTTATTTACTTATATTTATCATTAATATTACTGTTATTGCTATTATTTATCTCTACCAGTGTTTCCCTGACTTGACTGATGATATGAGTGGCTTGGGGTACTTGGAAAAAAAATGCATATTCTTTGGTCCCTCTTCTAGACTTTACATCAGTAGACGTAGAATGGTTTCCCAGGATTCTGTGATTTTAACAGAAAGAAAGAGTACTTCAACGATTCTTATGATCATAGAAGTTTGAGAAACATATAATCTAGTGACCAGTCCAGTGACTGGCGCCATTATAGTCCTCAACAAATGTTCACAAAGAATAAGGACATTCAAGGCACAAGATTAACGACCCAGGTGTAGCCTAATTAGGGAGAGAAGTGCACATGGGAAAAGGCCAAACAAGTTGTCTGTGCTTTCTGAGAGCCCAGCACTGGGTTAGGGGCTGAGCGTAATTCACAGACTCTCACGCCCACCGACATCTGCATCCCCAAACTAGACACACGGAGGCTGGGCCTGTGGTAAGTAGATGGTCAGTTCATTCAAGAGGCAGAAATTTAGGGAACACCCCCCACTCCCAATAGTGCTCTGCAGAGACACACGCTGTAGATCCCAAGTAGGAATCCAGACTGTTGTCCATTTTAGGCTGTTATCAGAATCTATGTTTCCCTGCTGCATGCTGCTGTCTTTCTGCTTCTCTATACAAGTAGGGTCACTTTTTTGTCCTCCTTGGACTCATAGTGGACTTTACCCTGATAAGAATCTCTGCTTCCTGAAGGAACAAGATGGCCTGAGGCTGTGCTGTGCTGTGCTTACCTTTCAGGAACACCTTCTGGTAGTGACTTCCCTTCACTCTCCTGTCTTCCTGTCTCAGCTTGTTGATAAATTACCTGGCTTGAGCTCTGCTGCACACATGCCTCCTGCCCTTGTGATGGTTTGCTGGATCCATGAGATTTTGCATAGTTTAATGAGATCTGGCTGAGCACTGTGCAGTGGGCCAGGGGCTGAGGATACAGCAGTGAAGGAGATGCACCCTCCTCCTTAGCTTAGACTCTTTGGAGGAATGAAAGACCAGAAAGCCAGTGCACACTAAACAATGTGAAAAGTGCTAGTTTAGGATTCAGCACAGCAGCTATAGGAGCTCACAGAAGGGGCCTTAAGTGAACCCTGGTTGCATCAGAGAAGGCCTCCTACGGGAGGCACTACTTGATCTGCTTCTTGAAGGAGTCAACCGGTCCAAGAGGGAAGCCAGATGGAAATCTAAGAGGAGGAAACAACATCCATAAAAGCCAATATTTTGGTAACTATATTCCCTGAACTGCTATCTAACTCCCCTGGTCTTGGACTCCATTGCATTTAAGGAAGAATTCTGCAACCAGAAGTTGGAAAACTGTATTTTAATTACTTTTCTCTTTTTTAATTTGTGGTATGGTCCTGGAAAAGTCATTTCTTTTCTCAGTGTCTTAGGGTTATGTTGTGTAGGGGGTTTGGAGAAAAGGACCTTTAAATTTCCCTCCAGTAATTCTACTCTGAATTTTCTGTAGCACATGCTTTGCCATTATCATGATGAATTTTTTCACTATGTTATATGTGTGTGCATTTATGGGTGCACATGTGCATTCATGCATGTACGTGTTGCTGAGGCCTATCTACATATGGCTGCCTTTGTTGTGGAATTAAAACTAGATGTCTGGGAGAACATACATTTATTTTTTTATCAAGACATAACACAGTACATAACACACACACACAAGAATCCTCTCCTGAGAAAACAGCCCAAGAAGGGTGGGGGGAGTGGAGGGTGGTTGAAGGGGAGCAGAGCATGGGGCTGTCACAGCCCATGGCTTTAAAATGGCTTGAGTTGCAATTAAAAAAGACAGAGGCCAAAGGTTACTCCCTGGCATTTTACTCAGGGTGGATAATTTTAGAGGGTGATGTGTCTCAGCTTGTTGAGACATTCTGAGAGTCTTGCAACAGCTTAAGTCTAGCTAGTCTGAAATAAAAATCAAAGAGACGGACACATACAAAGACACTGGAGAGAAGGAGCACGTTGGCAGACAGTAAATGGTGGCAAAACTCAACTTGATTGGCATTGCTCCTGGATCCTTATTTCTTGATTAATAGTAGAGATTAGATAATTTTTAAATTGTTAATTATTTCCAGAGAGCATATATGATATCAGGTAGTCTTAGGCAGTCCCGTCACTGGGAAGGTTAAATACTCTCTGTACTTGATAATTACCTAATCACCATTACTCTTTTACATTAATTCTGCCCCAGAATTCATTATGACTGGGCTGGGCTATTAAAGCTTGCATGGAAAGAAAGAAAGCACCCTGTTGTTTGCATTGATTTAGCAGTGAATGAAATACCCTACTAATACCAAGCTTATCCAGAACAGCCTGAAATAGTTTCTTCTGCCAGTTTGTTAAATTCGCTCCTAGGTTCACCTTTGTGTGTCCACTAGCAAGAAGTGCAAGAGGAAATGCAAATGAGCCCCTACCTAGGGAAGTCTGAGGCCAGCAAGGAAGTAACCTGCAGGAGAGGAAGGTGAAAGCAATTAAAGAAGGCTTGCCTCTCTCCAGAATGTCAGAGGTATTCTGGAGAAGCTGCTGTTTCCCCCTCAAACCCTCTTCATGGTCCACCGCTAACAGGTCTCTCAAGTGAACACATCCGTTAGCTTTGTCCTTTGGCAAAACCATTTGCTGAATCAATGTCAGCACAGCTCAGGGAGGCCAGAAACCCCTCACATGGCCAAGAATTCATGGGAGCTGCAAAAAGGGACAAATAAAAATCACAGTCACAAAGGTAAGCTTGGCTTTCGCAAAAGCTGCCCTTGGCGAAAATTACAATGAATGTTAGCCCTGTGTGTGGCCCAGGGAGTAGGAAAATAGGAAATCTCACACACAGCTTCAGGCTATGTAAATTGGGATAAGCTTTCTGGAGGGCAATTTGGCAAAATGTGTTAATGACCTTAAGATAATGCATATCTTTTGATTCAATACTTTTATCTTTGGAAATGCATAAATATGTGTGTCTAAAATATTAGTAACAAATTTACACATTGAACTATAGAGAGTTGATAAGGTTAATTGTGATTTATCTACATGATGTGATACTTTGCACTCTTTAAAAATCAAATTAGATACAATTTATTGATATTGGAAAATGGTCCTCATCTATCTTTAAATTTTCTTTTTTAAAAAAAGAGACTGCAAAAAAGTAAAAAATGCAGGAACATTAGGTTTAAAAAGCACATATAACATTTACTACAAAAGTATGTAAAGACATAAACATGATGTTAACGGTGATTATCACTGGATGGTAGATACTGAGTAATTTTTATTTCTTTGAGCCTTTTTTTAAGGTTTCCAAATTGTCAGCACTCAGTACACATTATCTTTTTAATTAGAAAATATACAACAAACTTTACACTTGTCTTTTCAGTTTTCAGCTTACAATGTCCATCAAATGCCTAATCTCATAGAACATCTGTAAGAATTTAACATAATCTAAATTATTTAGGAAATGTCCAGATCGTCTCCACAGCACAAATACTGGAGTTTTGAAAAGTCTGTTAGCACATACTCGTTTTAGAAGTGGATTAAAAATGGTCCAAGGGCTTTTAGTTACAGAAAGAAAATGTAATAAATCATTAGAGCTCATTTTCTTTCCATTTAGGGAAACCATCCTGGGAGAAAAGCAGTTGGGGAACCAGAATTCTAGTCCTCAGTTCCTGTTCCTGGGCTTGGGGCTTCTCACGTGTAATGTGAAGAATCTGGGCCACATGGGTTTCCAGGTTTCCCCAGATCTAAGATTTCAGGACGCTATGGTTTAAATCTACATTGAGAGCTGCTGCTCAGTGGGTTGAGAGCCAGCTTCTCTTAGCATTAAGAAGATGTTGTGGCAAAATTGAATTCTCTCAAGAAAGAAATAGCTACAGTGAGTCTTTTGAACTGAGATGTGGATTCCTTTTGCCCACAGAAGAATTGAGATCTTGAACTGAACTACTTAGATTCCCTGAACCAACCCCTATTTTGGTTTCAACTAAGAGATTATATTTAAATAGAAAGCAAACCTGAATATTTTTAGTTCTATTGAATATTAAATCTACATAGTCCCTGAATTGAATCATGATTTCCTTCATCATTATAGCAGACACTGCAAGTTGCCTACCCAACTCTGTGTCTCCTGGTCTTGGCGGCGGGAGGAGATGATGCTGAAAGTGCTTTAGTCATCTTGGACCAAGGATAGACAAACCTCAGGGCAATGCCAACATTCTGGAAAAGTAGAAAAGTAAATGAATGTGGAGTCTTAAGTCTCTGAGCAGCTGTATGAACTAGTTCTAGAAATGCCTGCCTCTAGACTTAATATTTGGGGTAACAACACAGTTTCTTGATTGACTAGTCTATCACTTGAAGCCTAAAGGACCTTAACTGGCCTCTGCTTTTCTTAATTACTTCTGATCGAGATAGGGAAGCTAGTATTAACAGTTAATGGTCAAAATATTTTAAAATGTCACATAAAGTGCTAAAAACCTACCAGGAATCAAAACATACTTTAGAATATAGTATTTTAATAGCATGGTTCTGCTCCAGGGATGGGCAAATTAGAAAATCCAGATATAGATCCATGTGCATATGTGAATTTAGTGGCAAAGGGGACCTCAAAGCAAGATGATCAGAAACACCCTCTGGAATTATACTGCCTACTTTGGGATCCTGGCTCCAGCCAATTATTAGGCTTGCAACCATGGGAAAGTTATTTAAATTTTCTAAGTTTTAGTTGCCTTATCTATAAAACATGAATAATAATATCTACAATATAGGGTTGTAAGGATCTTAGTACATAATATAAAAAGCTACATTTTTATGGTCCTCGGTGTGTCACAGAAGGTATATCGGCACCATGTATGTGTTAATACTACTTCAAAAATCCTCTTCATCTATCTCTTATTACAGACCCATGGTGTCCCATAGGTAGCTATGAGTTATATCTGGCTCTATACATTTACATTTAAATTAATTAAAATTAACAAAAAATTAAAAGGTCAGTTTCTTAGTTTTACTCGTCACCGTTTTAGGAGCTCAGCAGCCATGTGTGTGTGGCTAGCAGCTACCACACTAGATGGCTCAGATATACACCATTTCTGTCCTCGCAGAAAGTGCTGGTGGACCATGCTGTGCAAGAGCTTTTTACAACAACTGTTTTGATACATTGCACATTTTGACCAACTTCACAGAGATGTGACAGACAGACAGCACGTGCCTCTGGCCCCCACCACTTGTGTCTCTCTTGTCTTCTACGGTGAGACATCCTGTGGAATGCAGGTGAGAATGTGTTCTGCACTCAAAAGTGCCCAACCTGGAATTGTAGGGGAATTAATGTCTACGGGGTCACCTTTGGCCAATGAGGAATGGGAGTCAAGGGATAAATGCTTCTCCCTTCATTTCTCAGTGTATTTAGTAAAGCTTCTCAGAAGATCCAGGGCAATTAGGCAGCAATTGCCCACAGGGGTGGCTGACTTGAAAGCATATTTATGTATTGACTTTCCCGCCTGGCAGGTCTCACTCCCCACTTATGAATTCCTGTTTCTTGGGCTCACATTTCCAAATACATTCAAGCTTTTGTCTCAAGTTCTGTTTTCAGGGAATGCAAGCTAAAACAGACCCTATGTAATAGTTGCTAATTAGTAGGAGAAAGGATAGAACCATTGATAAGTGATATTTAAATATCAGTAGACCAGTTTGAGAAAAAAAGATAAATCCCCCTCAAACACAGAAATTCTGTGTGGATTAAAGACTTAAATACAAGGAAAAAAATTACAAGGCTATAAAAGTAAGTACTAGAAGAAAACGTCAGAATAATTTTTATAATCTTGGCCTCTGAAAAGCCTTCTAAACAGAGATTCTGAACAAATTTTTTAAAAAAGGAGTAATTAAATTTTCATAATTTGTATAGAGCAAATTACACAAGGTAACACAAGCAAAATAAAAAATGAAAATCTAAGAAAATAATTTAAGTATATCATAGAAAATGGACTAATTTGCCTAATATAAAGATATCTTCCAAAAATTTTCAAACCAGTTAAAAAAAATACCATGGAAGCAACCTAGCACTCAGACTGGCACATTGTAGATGTTCTATAAAAATTTGTTGGATAAATAAACAATTCTATAGAATAATGGGAAAAGTATTTAAAAATTCACTGAATAAAAAATCAAATGGGTTATAAACATATTATGTTCAATTCTACTAGAGATTGGAGAAATACCTATTAAACAAGAAACAATTTTCTTTTTGCCCATGAGATTGGCAGAAATATAAAAGATTGATGATATCTGGTTTTAATGAAGATGTGGGAGTAAAAGGCACCGCTATACACTGTTGGTGATTGTAAAAACAGATATAATTTTATGCAGAACAATTTTGTAGTATCTGTCAAAATTTAAGATGTACATATCCTTTGATCCATGAATTCTACTTGTAGGAACCCATCTTTCTTAGTCTGTTTGGGATGCCACAACAAAATGCTTTAGACTGGGTAATTTATAAGCAACAGAAATTTATTTCTCACAGTTCTGCATACTGGGAAGTCCAAGATCAAGACAGCAGCAGGTACAATGTCTGGTAAGGCATTGCTGTCTGCTTTGTAGATGGAGACCCTTGTTGCTGTCTTCTCATGTGGCAGAAGGGACAAACCCTGTGTCCTCACATGGTGAAAGGAGCAGAAGGGACCAGGTCTCTCTCTCTCTAATTTATTTTTATAAGGACACTAATCCCATATATGAGGGCAGAGCCTTCATGACTTACTCACTTCCCCAAAGCCCCCACCTCTTAATACTATGACACTGAATATTAGGTTCCAATATATGAATTTTGGGGATACAGACCATAGCACTATCTCCAAAATTGCAGAAGTAAGTATATAAGAATATATGTGCTATGGTATAAGAAATTCTACTACAGTACAGTTGGCATATCAGAAAATTGATGAGGACTGAATGTTCATCATTTGAGGAATGGTAAATCATAGAACAATGAAACTATAGAATATTAGATAACTATTAAGAAACTGAAGTAGATTCAGAGGGATGCCCATTTATGGGTTTAATTTTGTCCCCCAAAAAAGATAATATTGAAGTTCTAACTCCCAGTACTTCAGAATGTAGTCTTATTTGGAAATAGGCTCTTTATAGAGGCAATCAAGTCAAAATGAGGTCTTTGTGGGGGGGGCCCTAATCCAGTATGACAGTTGTCCCTATAAAAGAAAAGACTGGACAAAGAGGTAGATATGCACATAGGGAAGACAAAGGGAAGACACACAGAGAGAAGATGGCCATGTGACTGGAGATGTGTCTACAAGCCAGGGAAAGCCTGGGAATGTTGGTGAATACCAGAAATTAGAAGAGGCAAAGAAAGAATTCTCTCCCGGAGTCATCAGAGAGAATATGGCCCTGCTGACACCTTCATTTCTAACTCCTAACCTTCAAAATGGTGAGAGAATAAATTTCCATTGTATGAGCCACCTAGTTTTTGGCACTTTGTCATGGCACTCCTAGCAAACTAACATACCCGTGATCTATTATGGTGCAAAATATGAATATGCAGACAAATAAGTATAATGCAAATTAATTTTGTTAAAGAAATGTTGCTGTATATATTCTTTATATTCCCCTGTGCTTATGTGTACGTAGAGAAGCTCTGGAAGGATATCCACAAGGCTGTTTAACAAGACAGCCCCTGAGAAGGGGACTTGTTGGGTTGGGCCATTATGGGAATGACTTGCTTTTTACTGCACAAAGGCTCCATTTAATTTTTTTTTTCAATGAGCATGTATCACTTTGCAAATATATTCTCCCTATGAAAATTCAAGTCCCTGGCACAACCAGGGGCTTTTTTTTTTTTTTTTTTGAGACAGAGTGTCACTCTGTTGCCTGGGCTAGAGCGCTGTGGCATCACCTTAGCTCACAGCAACCTCAAACTCCTGGGCTCAAGCGATCCTTCTGCTTCAGCCTCCCGAGTAGCTGGGACTACAGGCATGCACCACCATGCCCAGCTAATTTTTTCTACATATTTTTAGTTGTCCAGCCAATTTCTTTATTTTCTTTTTTTTTTTCTTTCTTTTTTTTTCTTTTCTTTTTTCAGCAGAGATGGGATCTCGCTCTTGCTCAGGCTGGTCTTGAACTCCTGAGCTCAAACGATCCTCCCACCTCAGCCTCCCAGAGTGCTAGGATTACAGGCGTGAGCCACTGTGCCTGGCCTACCAGGGGCCTTTTATTCAAGGATGAGAAGAGAAACAAGAGGTAGAGGAGGAGAAGGAATGTAGTGCAGGGGGCCACTATGGGGGCCCAATGTCTGCCCACTGGGGCCTCTGAAACTTTTCAGAGAAGATGTCAGTTCCTAGTGAGTAAAATATTCAATTGCTGTAACTCTTAATGCCTTTGAGCTGCAAAGAAGAAGAAATCAAATCTTGGCATGGGAGGAGGGAACACCCTCCTTTCCGCTGGAGGTGGGAACCCCCTCCCTTAGAAGATTCTGGCTGGCAGCTTTCCTCCTCCTGCCTCTGCACTAAGCACTGCTGTGAGGATGCAGCCCAAGTGCCAGACTGAGCACTATTTTCGTATGTTCCCAGGCTTATTTCTGAATATCTAGGAATCACCAGCAAAGCTTCGTGCTATGGATGGTGGCCATGAAGTCACGTGACTCCCCATCTCCTCCCACCTCCTTCTTTCCCTCCGCTCTGAGGTGCCTCTAGAGGAAAAGGGAGGGAGGGGCAGGCAGCAGGAGGAGAGTGGCATAGGCAAGAGTGGATATGGGGGTTTCTGATGACAGGTGGATGAGGAGCACATTCAGTGGCACCAGAGAAGCAGATCTGTAAAACCAACGAGGTTTTGCGTGGCTCTCTGGGCAGCCCTGTTCTGGCCACTTCTCTTCGTCCTGTTCTGTGTCCCCATCCCCTCTTGCACAGCGTTCACTCCTTCCTACTTTCTTCCCTTTTCCTATCAAACCCAGGCAGGGTTTGCTCTCACCAAGACAGTGAGATTATCACTTATCTAGTAACCTTTCCCTCTGTCGCTGCAAAGACTGGAATTAAACTTCAGATGCTAAAAGGACAAGTCCCTCAGGTGCTGGGGGAGGGTTTCATTGGCCATAAGAGTCTCCCCAGTAGCCCCTGACACAATATACCTAGCCCATGCTCAAGGAGGATGAAGAAAGAGGTAGCAGACATTCTATTTTTAAACTCATATTATCTATCCTCCCCACTAATTATATTTGATTTGCCATTTTAAAGATGGAGAAAGTGAGGCCAAAAAAAGAAAAAGTTGTGTAATGTGTCAAGTCACACAGCTGGTGTGACAGAATTGAGATTTGAAGCAGATAGTTTGGCTGTGGATCTTGAGTCTGAGCTACCTGTGACACGGCTCCTCAGAGCTGTGGTCACATGTACCTGGAGTACAACCACCCAAAATCACACAGGAACTTGCTAATATGTTTTCAGAGCCAAGGCATGGGCTGTGAATCAGAGAGATATCTCAATAGATGAAATCAGGTAATTCCCCAACCAGCTAGCAGGAGGACCCATTGCAAAGGTCTCTCATTAGACTGCTGCGATGCCGCTGTAATACCAGAGAGACACAACTTGCTTGAGGGTAGGTGGATTCCCAACAGCAGGTGCGATTGAATTAGATCTCAGGGGATTAGGAGAAACCTCCCTCTCCTTTGGCCCAGTTCCATGCTGAATGTGACATTCAAGAGACCGTTACAATGTTACTTCGCTCTATAGAGAATCGGAACACACAACCCTCACCCCTACCCATTCTCAAATTCGCATTTCATAGGCTGGATGGGACAACGCCTGTGACCTTCATCCTTGTTTTCAGGATCTATTGCCCTTGATGATGTCAGCCCACGGTCTCTGGTTATCGTAGTGTTCCAGTACGTTTAACGCTTTCTAAAAGCTGGTGGATGGAAAAACCACACACAGAGTGAGTTTTTGCAAGTGAAATGTTTTTACAATTTTCAAGCCAATGGCAAAGGGATCACATATCATGGTTGCAGAGGAAAGACGAACAAGGCTATTGGACTCTGAACGCTATTTGACTGTATTAAAATATTCCATTGTCCTGTGTCCTCTCCCCTACCATGTTCTCTTCTCAAATAAGAGACTTTGACTCTCCAGGCAGCCTGAATGTGGTTTATGGATGAGATTGATATTTAAGACTCTGGCAAAGCTTGACCTTCAGCTTCCCAATAAGCAGCAAGGACAAATTGCAGCGCTCAGGACTTGAGACTTTAATTCCCACCAATTGCTTCTCTCCAGCTCATTATGCATGAGAAATGCAACCAGCTCAGCCTCTGGTGCCCTGGTAATCCAGGGGTGCCTCTGAATCACAGACCCATAGATTGTTAGAGCTGGAGAGGGCCTTAGAGATCACCAGGTGAGTCCAACCTCCTCATTTTACAGATGAGAAACTTTCCTTCAGGTGTGTGCGCCTTGCAGGCTTGGCTGCTCTGCCTCAGCTTGCTCTTTCCAGGTAGATACGGAATAGCAAAGCTATGAAGTCATTAGCATGCCTGCTAATGTCTTTAATTTGTGGTTGACGTGGAAGTAGGAGAGTGTCAGTAGGCCAGGGCAGAAATTGCAGACCTAAGTTTCAATGATGCTGAATGTGGACAAATTGCTTGCTACTGTGTAAATGTAGGTGACAATGCTGCTTTTGAGCTATATTCTTGAGAAGGTTCTTCATGGGGTAGGAGAGGAAAATCTTTCTGCCCACCTCTTTCTGGTTTGGCAGAAGAATCCTAAAGTTTGCCACACTTCCCCAACCCAGCAATAAAGTTACTATCTCTCCAGTTCTTTGACTTCTCCCTGCCAGCTTAGAGCATGATATTGACAGCCAATAGTTATTGATTATTGATCCCTTTTATGTGCTGGCACCATTCTGAGGGCTTTGCATGAATTAGCTCATTGAAAGCTTGCAAAACTCCCATGAGTGTGAATGTAGGTGTGTGAATGTAGGTGTGAATGTTAACCCTACTTTATAGATGAAGACAGTGAAGCAAGGAGAGATTAAGCAAATTATCCTAGGTACAGAGCGACGTCCTCAAAGTCCCAAGGAGGGAGGAATCCTTTGACAGGAAGAGCTTCCAGGTTAGGGATAAACCTCTCCAGAGAGTGTATGTTGGTGGTGAGTTGAGGTAAGTTTAACGTGGGGGCGGGGGACGGTCCCACTGAAGCAGAATCCCCTGTCATGCACACACGGAGAGACTTTGCATACTAGAAGTGACATGGACTTTAGAGTCAGAGATAGGTTCTAATTCTTGCTAGCCGTATGGCCTTGGGCAAGATACTCACAGTCCCAGAGCTTCCATTTCCATGTTTGTGCAATAGATGTAACAATGGTGATGATGATTAGGAGGGTGATGAGCGTGTGTACCTTGTAGAGTTGTTGCTAAGGTTAAAGGTATCATGCAGAACACGACATGGGTGAGTGTTCATGAAATGCGGAGCCTTGCTGGGGGGCCACCTTCTTTCTTCTTGCCTCTTGTTTTCAGGTGGATGAGTTTCCACTGATGTAACCCTCCCAGCTTCTCTCTTCTCCACTCCCTCAGTAACTGAAACACAAAAAAATAACTTGCTAGTACGTTGGTCACCCAGCTGGTAAGCGGGGAGCTAGGATGTAAACCCAGACTGTATGGCTTCAGAGGCCACACACTTTGATGCCTTGCCACACTAACTCCTCAGAAGACAAAGTGTACGTGCTATCAAATATCTTCTTTCTCACTGGCAGCGAGAAGGCTCAAACCACAGACTCCTTGGAAAAGGTGGCATGGAAAAATGGACGCAGAGCTGATGACTCAAACCACACTCTCTTCAAACTCCTTTTATATGTCCCTGTCTTCCTTTCTGCCCTGAAAGTGGGAGGCTTAGGATACAGAAAGCATCCACTCATCCCTGGTTTTCCCAGAAGGATCTTCATGTACACCCATTTTCCTTGTGTGACTATTAGTAGCTCCCCCTTCACTTGCAAAGTGTCCAAGTTTGGAAGCAAATTAGATGGTCTTAGACATGGGAAATGTTTGGATAAGGGAGGGGCACAGGTCACGGGCAAGGTTATTGGCACGTTCTTTAAAGCAGAGAGAAAAATTCTGGGCCACATTCTTTTTTTGAGGGTTGAGCTAGTCGGCGCCACCAGAACCTTAGACCACATGACTTCTCGTAATCCAGGCTTCTTGAGCTCTGTCTTGGCTGTCCTATCTTCGTTCCAGCTCTTGAATGAGTCTCGCTAATGCATTCCAAGGGCCATCAGAGTCCTAAATGACAGCTTAACAGCAAGCAGTCACCCCATGCTTCTTTCCACATGGTCAGGAGCAGCCTACAGGCAACCTGTTGCCCGTGACAGTGATAAGAAACCTGAAGCAGGGAATGACCTATTTTGCCTGGGTCCTGGAGTTAAATTTACTGGCATAATTGCCAGATGTAATTTCTCTGCACCTCTTTCTGCTAAGTGCTCTTTAAGAGCAAAGCACTTAGTAAATTATAAGGAGGTACCAGCACAAAAGTGCTTACAAATAAGAATTATGGAAAATCAGAAGCCAAATGCTCACAGCAGCAATTTTTTTTTTCTTTAATCAGAAACAGAGTCAGAACCATACAGGAGGGGCGAGGTGATGTCTCTCAGGGAGGCGATAACATAAGCTGTTCATATACTTTAAGATCTAATCTATCATTTAAAAAATTATTTTATTACAGGGAAGTTTTATTAAAAAAAATAAGAGTCTGCGTTCCCAATGTTCCACTAGGTGCCCCAAGGGAAGTCAGATAAAAGGTAATAATAGAACTAATGGGAATTAACTTTGCAGCGTTAACTTACCAGGCTGAGAGGGCAAGAGGCACAAATTGGTAGATAGGGAAATTCAACTACCAATCAGCCCATGCCAAATGTGTTTTGTAGCTGTTTCTACTGGTTTTCATTTCAGGAAAGGGAGTTAGTCACACAGAAGTTGGCATCTGACTGCAGCCACAGTGATGGCAGAAAGAAACAAAACCCAGGCTTTCTGGAATCTTGGGCAATCCCACAGGAAGACGTCGAGTTTCTTAGAAACAGAGCCTCGAGGAGCCAGTTATCCATCAAAGTGATTGTGCTTTCGCTGGCTCCACATCAGTCACCTCCTGCGGGCAGAACAGCCAGCACAGTTGGGCACATATTTTTTTCATATCTCACCATCACAGCTGGAATTCGCAGCATTGGGTTCATGAGAGGATATGTTACGGGCAACAGCAGATCAGGCATCTTTGAAAACCACAGATCACACAGTAAACACACCCAGTACGGTGTGTCGTATACAACAGCACAGCAAATGGTAGCCCCTGTTTTCCTCTACTGTGCCACTGTGTCTCTAGAACAGCAAGATGATGGAAGACGCCTAGAGACAGGGGCTCCCTGAAACTCAATCCATCTCTCTACCTCCATAGAGGTTTACAATGAACACACAAGGTTTGGGAAGCTCACCTCTTCTCAGAATGAAACCTCTTCAAATCCCTTTCTCTGTTTTTAGCACCATCCGCGTAGGTCTCTAAGGCCCTTGCTGCTAAGGTGATGGCCACCAGCAAACTAACAGCAGATTCAAGATGGAACTGGCCTGAAAGCCTTCTGATTCTTAGGTGACAAGAGCTCCCTTCCTAAAAACAAACAAAAGAAAAGAAAACAAAACCAAAAAACCCAACTTTCCATAAATCCAGAAGACAGCCCTAACAACCTAAGGAAGCAATGAGTCACAGAGAGAATAAACCATACTCTCATGTCTATCAGGATTTCCTTATTGCAAATGGGAGATTCATAAATGCAAGACATTAAAGCCAAGAAATCTCTTTTTCTTTGCAGTTGGGGATTCCTTTCCCAAATTCATTCCGAGAGACTTAGCTGGCGCTAATTGTGTCTAGCAGCCTAAATCGCAAGACTCTTACAATATACCGTCTACAGGTTGGACAGAGCTGCTGTCTCTAGAAGAAAGTGTGCTGCTTCCCCCAGCTACAAGTCAGCTGTCCCTTCCTGAGCTCCCCACCCCCTCAGAGAAAAATGCATTAGCAAAAGCCAGAGCAGACAGGGTTGATTTGGAAGAAAATGCCATTTGCCTACCATTTCATCTCTCCATATCATCAAAATTGGTCAGTTTGATAATGCTTTATATCTTTTACACATTGTCAGGTAAGATACATTGCAAATGTATATGGCTTAACAAATATATGGTAAATACGCATTTTTCCTGTCCTTTCTATTGATAAAAGATTCTACAGAAAGTTGGAGAAGGAAAGAAAGCCGCTTTGTAAAAATGATAGATACGGTATAGAACTCCATAGCTTAAACATCTAACTTGCTGAGTTTTAATGGGGTTGTCATCACCGGACTGTTAGCTTAACTTATGAAAATCAAGAAAATGCCTTTTTGTTGCTTCATAAATCCTGATGAACAATAGTCTGACAACAGAAAACAAGCTCTGATTTTGGAATGATTGCTCCCTGCGTATCGCCAGTAATGAAGTATGAAGGAAATCGAAGACTTATTGCTTACAGATATTAGCACAGACCCAGATGGCTCAATTTTTTTTTTACCATAATAGATAATTCTTGAATTATGTGCCTAACAAAGACAAATTCTAGAAGTAACGGAAGGCATTTATTATATTAACAAGTGTGTTTTCGATTCCTTCAAAACAGAATGTAATTTAATCTCGGCTTCAGAGACAGATTGGAAATGTTAAATGTCTGCTTTTCAGAAGTGATTTCTGCAGGGAGAAAAGTATTCACCATCAGCTCGAGCTGTGTAACTGGGGGAAAGGATGTTTATCTTAACGGCACAGAAAGGGAGAATTTGTGGGATTTTTTTTCCATTTTCTTTTTCATTTTTTAAATATAGAGCAGATTGTATATATCCTGGTCCTTCCCCAGGGCAACTTCTGCTTTGCTGAATGTAACATATTCCACTGTGAGAAAGAATAATTATCTGATAGTGATGGAGACCCTCCTTAGTGTTCTGTGCATACAGATGAAAACCTGAAAGCTTCCCAGTGGTGTTCATTGTCTTATTTGTTACTCCAGGGACTTGGGTGGCTGTGGCCAAGGTCAAGACTGGGGATTTGAGATTTTGGGGGGTATCCAAAGCTCCCAAATGATAATCACCCTACAGAGGATGGTCAAAGCTGTGGAGGATATAGATGCAATGTAACATGAATAAAACAGAAGGACCTGAGGCTGTTTGACTTGGAGAAGAGAGACAATCTTGGGAGGGGAAGTAGAGGGAGAAGAAGGTCATTGTAGGAATTCGCAGTGGATCTTATATTGAGGGGGAGGAGAGCGATGGCTCCGGAGAGCACACTAGGACGAATGTCTACATTTCACAAGAGAAAATGTTTTTACTCCATCTAAATAATGTCCCAATTCACCTTGAAGAGAAGAGGGCATCTGGAGTACTGGGTTCCATAAGAGGTTCAGGACTTGTGTCTGGGTATGGAATAGGCAGGACAGAGTCAAAGGAGATGTGAAAGGCAGCATCTAGTGGGGCAGACACAGGAGGCAGTGAGACCAAGCAATGACTTTAAAAGGCAAACGAGATGCCAGGTGGGAAGATTCTCATCAGTGCTGGGCATCCACAGGGCTTACTACAGAACACCTATGACCTCACCTCTACGTAGGAAAGAAACAGTGTGTGTCACCAGTGTGGATGAGGAACTCCTTCTGTATAATACTGAGAGCTGTCAAAAGAGAGGATTAATAGTCTTATAAAGAGGTGATTTCTCCATATTTGCTCCTGTTCACATAGAAGCCCATTGACTCTCTCTGCCAGGGTTACTGTGCAGGGGATGCCAGGCTTGGGTGGGACACTTTTCTTGATGACCTCTGAGGTCCTTCCAGTTCGAATCTGGCATAAAAATATCTTCCTTTTCACTGTGATTCATTCATTGAGCATGTCTTTATTAAGCCTCTACTACAAGCCAGCCAAAGTGCTAGGCATTGGGGATGTGCGAGTGAACACACAGTGTAAACTCTGCTCTCATGGACCTTCCCGCCTGCTGGAGCAGACGGACAGTGAGCAGTAGTGACGGGCCGCTATGGTTGTTATGAAGAAGTGCAGGTGCTATTGAATGTATAGTAGGTGTATCCGTATATCGTCTGAAAGGGTGAAGGCAGACTTCCTGGAGGAGGTGATTTTTTAAATGAACCCAAGATGTAAGTAGGAGTTAGCTAGAGGTAGAGAGGAAGAAAGGTTGAGGAGAAATAAAGAGAAAAGAATACCCCATGCAAGGGGAACAACATGAATGAAAACACGGAGTAAACACAGGGCAAGTCCCACCCGTGGAATCACCCTTTAGCTTTAACATCTAGACAAAACAAACTGTGGTGATCAAGAGTAAACTTATGAACTTATTCGCACAGCTCAATTAGCTATATTAAATTAAAAGTTGAGGTAGGAGAGGGCAGAGAAGGAACACATACATTCTGATGTGGTTTAGAGTGATCTGGCAGGGATCAAAGAAGTGGAGATTATCTCTTGCAGGCAGAGTTTAGTCGAAAAAAGCAGCGGAGTTTTGGAGGATGGGTTAAAGGGGATTGGCATGGGCTTTGTGGGACATGGTAGGGGGTATTTAGAGCTATCAAGGCACCAAAATGCACAAAAAGAGGTGGGGAGCCCTCTTCTCTGCCCTCAGCCAGTGAGAAGAGACTGAGGCAAGATTTCCTTCCCTGAAGTCCTGTCCAGAGCGCAATTATCTCCTGCATGTCATTCGGGCATGAAAACCCTTAGTTTGGCCAGTCTCATGCTGCTCTCATTCTCTTATATAGGGAGATCCTGGAGTCTGAGTCAATTAGGGATTTTAGGAGAGAAAACCTCCGTGCATTTTGCTGTCTTCCCATACTATACAGCTTGCAAAGTGCTTCTCATACAGTTGAAGAGGTTTGTTTATCTTTGTTCCATAGAGAGGACCTGAGATTCAGAGATGGGAAATGACTTACCTAAGGCCCTTTTCGAGGCAGTGCTGCTACGTTGCTGGTCTAATGATTCGTACTTTAGCACGTGATTCCTGTTGCTGGGGCATTAGAAACAATGGTTCTCTCCAAGAAACATCTATCTCCTCCAAATGGAAATAATAAGGATAAATAGAGGGACAGAGCCCAGAAGGCTGCTTTCCAGTACAGCTGTGTGCCCTTGGAGAAGGTAACAAGGACTTTTCTGAGTGAAGGGAAAGAAAGGGCCCACCCGTAACAATACCTCAGAATGGTTGATAAGCATTTGCTCTTCTATTCTGAGTCTTTTCTCTCTCTCTCTCTCTATTGCATTGCTGTGGAGTTGAAACTGGCTGAATCAGCACTGAATCATTTAGGAGGAAATGATGAAAACTGTCACTTTCCTCTGTCTGCACAGTAACACACAGCAGAAAGAGCCCAGGATGACGGAGGGGCCGCCTGACAATGCCTCAGGCCTCAGATTGGATTGTGAGTGGGAAGAGCCCACAGTCTAATCAGCTCTCATTCCCCGGGGTGGGTCGGGGAGTGTGAATGTGAGGTTGTCCCTGCAGCAAGGACACCTGGCTGACAGACCCACAGAAACGTTCCTAGTGAGGTGAGGAAGCAGAAACGACAATCTGCAGGTCCACTGGGAAATCTTGCACCAGAAAAGGAGCATCCTGAATAACGGGGTAATGCAGACCCCCTTTCGGTGCTCGCAGCAGCTGTGTGAAAGCGTGCCAGCCGAAGGCCCGCTTGACGGGGAGGGGCTTCCCTTGGCTTCCCATAAGCAACATGCAACCTTGCTGGAATGCCTTTCTCTAAGCTCATCCAGGGAAGGGATGTGAGATGGTTTTACCATCCGCTCATTTTAAATTGCACTCAAGATTCGTTGTAAAACAACAGGGTTCTGTAATGTTTGGCATGTTACCTTACCCTTTGAGCCTCAGTTTCCTCTTCTATAAAATAGAGATGTTAATACAGCTCTAGCATTATGGGCTGAATAATGACATAATGAATGTGATGATACTTTGTAAAGTGCACATCATTATATTATTCAGAATCCAGAGTCCTCGGGGGCACTTCGGAGCCCTTATTCTAGCACTTATCATAAGCAAGCAAACACACAACTCTCCCTCCCACCCCTCCTCGTCCCCAGCTTAATGGCTTTAATGCAACTTTGGACATGACCACTGACCTATGTGCTCCAGTTGAAAAGTGGTATTAATGGGCATGAGACAAGGCCCCAAATCCTGAATTGCCTTTGCTTTCTATTAAGCTAAGAGACTCCGTAGCTATGACTATGCATTATTCAGTATCCAAAAGAAAAGTGAGCAACATTGTTAACCACCTACCTGTTTCTAAATGTCCAGACTTGTGGTAACATTCATATGGCAATTGAGAGATAATGTTCCAGAAGTGAGGGAAGAGAGAGCAATGGAAAGAGTGTTTGCTGTTTTCTTTTTTAATTGAGCAAGCAAATGTGCGGTCAAGGTAGCCCCTAAGAAGGGGTGGTGTGGTGCTAGGGAACAAGGCAGGGCTAGGGGAATACTGGGTGCTCAGTGGGCAATTATGCAATTGAAAGATTTTGCCGGAGTGAAGCTGCATTCACTTACAATGATCACTCCAGGAATTGTGTGTCCACCTTCTTTTGTCTCATTCATTATTTTACAAACATTTGTCCAATTTCTACTGCTTCGAAAATGTTTTTAAAAGATTAAGGTGAACTGTGATGATGAGTTAGGGTGGTGGCAATGGAAATAGAATGGAGACATATATTTGTCACTGACAAATGAATTGGCATGACTTGCTAATAGATGGGAAATGGTTTGCAAGGGGAAAAAAAGGAGCCAAAGATGGTGTCTATGTTTTTGGCTTAGCAAACAGGTAAATAGAGGAGTCAGAAAGGAATAGGTTTTGGTGGAAAAAGCAGAATCAAGAACTCTGCTCTAGGCATGCTTTTAATGCCTGTAAGCCTTTCAAATAAAGATAATAAGAATGCACTTGGATATACAAGTTTGGAGCTCAGTTGGGAGAGATGTCAAGGCTAGGGGATACAACTATGGGAGTCATTGGCATTTTCATACCCAAGTCCAAGAGAATGGATGGGATCACTTAGGGAACTAGAGAAGATAAAGTGTTGATAGGGGAGGGCATCCAAGGCTGTCATTCTGTCATTTAGAACAAAAAACCAGAAAAGGAGTTGAGAATAGATGGCTAGTGGGGTGGGTGGGAAACCAAACGAGTGCGGTGTCGTGGAAAGGGAGGTTATTCTAAATAATCCTGGAGGTCCTTTGCAATGCAAATCCTCTGTGACTCTTGCTGCAGTTTGCAATACATCTTTCCTTCTTGATTGCACAGGCTGGTAAGTCCAGGAACTTGGACGTCTGCCTACCTTCGGAAAGGGTCCTAGGCAGTCCAAAGTAACAAATTATCTGCTTATCACAGTTGACACTGCTACCATTCTGCTTTATTAGTTCTGGCTATTATTTTCTCTGACTTTTGGGAAGCTGACTGCAACCTTTTATCTAGATGCTCACACTGCATCACCACTCTACTGCTGTCTCTGTCTGCTTCCCTCCTGTCTCTTTGCTTGGGCCGCCCTGCCTGCTCCACACGGGGAGTCTTTAGCCACCGCATCTCGTTTATCTGCCGAGAGTCCATAAGGTTCAGTTGTTTCTCCATTGTTATTTGCAATTTATCTGATTCCAAACCTGACATTATACTTCGCTGTGATATACGGTTGTCTGGCTATTGTTTATCCTGTGCAAGTATATTATGCTCACCAACTGTCCCCCTGCTTTTCCAAGTTGGGGGCCATGTCTGCAACATCACAAAATCTGATGTCTGCAAATCATCCCCGTAACTGCAGAGATAAGACAGAATTCACAACCATCCATGTTATCCTCACTTGGGGAAAATTCAGGTCAAATCGCTTTGCCCTTGGATAACACATCCTTTTAATTTTAAACATGTCCTTTTTCTTTATTTTCTTTTTTCTTTTTTTTGTATCATCTTTGAACTCAGACAGTTCATTTGCACCCCATTGCTTGTTTCTCTGATTGGAAGACTACTTCTGCTGATGGCAGGCATAGTGTAAATATTTTATTTTTGAGGTTAGTTCAGTGAGGTCTATTCAGGCTGAAGAAGGAATGCCAGCTAAAGTCCCTGTGTGTGAAGAACATCGTGTTCAGCCTTTTACTCCCAAGGCAAATTATTTGCTTAAGTAAGGGTTTCTTCCTTGATTACAGCTCTTATTATTGAGATCTTGTCAGAATTTCCCAGGTGTGTTTTGAATTTCATAATCTCGCTCTGTACTCCACAGAGCTAGTCTTAGAAAACGTATTTGCATGTGTTCCAACCTCTGATGGAGACAGAGTCCGTACCTAGACAAATGGTCCTGGGAATAAAAGGCTAAACAGAAACACAGTATCCAGGCATGCTAATTATTATTTTTTGACTGAGGACACTCGCTGGTTGTTAATAGATACATCTATTAGGTGTCATTCTGTTTGTTTCAGGATGTTGCTTCTCTTGGTTTGCAAGATCCTAGAAGAGAATGAAGAAAATAGGTGAAAATACAATTAGTAACATTTGATTCATTCATTTAAGAAACACACATTGAGCACCTATGATGTGCCAATCAGTATGTCAGGCACAGGGATACAAGGATGAAAAAGAAAGTACAGTGAATCTTTAAGGATCTCCATGTATAGTGGAAGAAAGAGACGTGTAGACAAGCAATTATAGCATGCTGGTAAGTTCCCTGACAGAAGCCTTTACAAAATGCTATGGGAGCCCAGAAGATGGAGTTACAAATTGCCAAGGGGTACTGGGGACAGTGTGACAAAGAATGAACCTTGTGAATGACTGGGAGTGTGTCAGATAGAAAAGGTGGGGTTTGCACTCAGCCATAGGCAGCTCTCAAATGTGGAGGAATTACAAGTCGGGTTGTATAACTAGACAGAAGGCATGAGTAGGGGCAGAGGAAGTCAAGAAGCGTGGCTGGAAAGGTAGACTGAGGCTGACAGTACCAGGGCTCCTCCTGTGTGAAGATCAGATATCAGGTTCAGGGTGCTTCCTGGCATGATAAGGACAGGGGGAGATCATGGACCTCCCAAAGGGGCAGCAGCAGGCGATGGGTACCCAAATAATCCAGCCATGCCTTATATAGTCTTCTGATTTTCTCTTCTTTGGAAATCCATAGCTCATTCTGAGCTCGGGTTTCTGTCCTGGTGCTGCCTTTCCTACTCAACTGCCACAGACTTGGGGACCAACCAGTGGGCTCGTTCTTGACTTTACTTCGTAGTATCTCTGTTTCTGCTTAGATGACCCTGTCTACTTTTATTCATTTATTTTTTTAAACTATCCAGATCTAATTATATCCTCTCTTGGATCCTATTTCAGTCAAGGCCCTGCCTTCATCTTTTCCACTGACATAAAGCCTTTGCCCAGCTAAGTAGTGACCGGGTAGGACAGTGCTGGGTACCATCGTAGAAAAAGAAGATAAGATAGGATGGGCAAAGGCCTATCTGAGTTGGGCCTATTGATACGTGCTTACAAGAGAAAATGGGATGTGGGTTATATGGCTTCATCAAAGGACATGTTATTCCAGGATGGGGACAGGTGGGAGAGGTGAGGAGATAATAACAACTACATCTGAAAGGCATGTGACATTACTGTGACAAACAGGACAGGAAAAGTGGAGAGTCTAGGCTATGGGAACTTTTAAAAAATTACCAGATATGAAGGATATTGGGAGATTAAGTGGAATCACTGGGAGTAGTGAAAGAGAAGCATAAGATAGGAAAATAATAGGTTTGGTGAATTATGGCACTGAATTCTTTTCCTTGGTCATTACCATCCCTCCTCCCACCCCTCAGTATCATGCAGAATGCAAGAAGGTGGGAAGAATGGCAATCTCACTTTTTTGATCTCTGGATCCCAAAGCATGTTAAAAATGTTAAGCCAGAAGTTTGCTCACAGAGACAGAAGCCAACTGTGGGGCGAAATTGCATCGGCAGGAACATGAGGCGAGGCTGGAGGAAAATGGGGTTGCAAAACACTAAAATAACAGAGGGAGGGCATTAGATTTTCCTCCATGGAAATCTGTTAGAAGAAGAGAGAAAACCATCTGTCTGGAACAGTGTAAATATAGTCGTGCTTATGCCCCAGGGGACTTATTTTTTCCTTTCAAACAATTTTAACTAAAAATTTTATATGAAAGCACTATCAAAGTACCACTGAGTCCTTCGTATTCTGCTTTAGTTTATTATTATTTTTATTCAACAATGTAGCATTAGCATTTTCACATTTCTACATGGTCCTCACAGTTATTTTAATGGCTATGTAATACAACAACATATTGCTGAATTGTTAATGTAATAATATTTCTGGGATTATCTCTATGTATTCATTTCTGGACTAATATTTTAGCACTTTGTGGTTTTCCTTAGCCCCTCTGCTGTGTCCAAATTAGTCTACTTTTCCTTCCCCAGATGTTCTTGAACTTTTCCCTACAGCTACCCCCGCAGCAATCAGCTGAATGCCCCCTGGACTACATCTCTGCAGCCCTACAGGGAGGGAACAGGCTATGGGGATAAAGACTTCAGCGTCAGGCCAGAGTCAAGTTTCCAATTTTTGTCATTTACTAATTTGGGATCCTGTGACATTGGGCAAGTTACTTTATCATGTGAGCTTCAATTTCTTTGTCTGGAAAATGTCCATGATTATATGTTTCTTGAAGGATTAAAGATGGTATTTATGAAGTCCTTGCTACAGAGTAGATGCTTGGATGGTCTGATTATTCAGGACCTTGTGGCAAAATAAATTAAGTCTTCTTAGATTCAATTAAAAGCACACTGAGGGCAAAAATCTTAGTTTATTCACCCTTGAATCCCTCAATGGTACAGAGGGCTTTAGATCATTCATGCTTGCTAATTGATTATATAGATCTTTGCTAAATATTTGACTTCAAGGACCACATGGTAGCCTTACCATATAATTAGCGTGGGGGGGGATGTTAGGAGCAGATGGAGGAGAGTTGGGTTGGTCCTTTCTGAGACCCCTCCAGCCAGTGACTAACCGGTTCCAAAATGGGGACAGCCCTCTGCCCAGTAGGGGTCTGCAATCTGCAGTTCCACCTTTAGGCAAGGCAATTAATTGCAGGGCGGAAGCAAATGTTAGCTCTATGACACGACTACCTGTTATCAGAGGCTGCGTGGGGACCCAGCATGAATATTCAGTGCATATTTCACACCATGACAATTTTAGAGACCAGGTGCACCAAAGATGCACAGGCAGAGGAGAAAGGGAGAGGAGAGGGGAGGAGGGAGCCCATACACAAACAAACCCGATTTCTCTGCTCCTCACAAAACATTTGCCTTTTACAAGCACAGAGATAAATCCCCAGCAGAACAGGGAGTGCCGAGAGGGAAGCTGGCATCTGAAAGGCTTGCAGTATCAGCTAATTGGTCACAAACCTAAATCATAAAAAGACCTGTAATTACGCTGTTCAGAATTAACACAGAAGCCTACAGGGTGTGCGGTGGTGGGGATTGGGAGGGGCAACGATGGGGGAAGGAGTCCGTTTTTTAAGTGAATTTATACTATTATAAGACCTGTCGCGGGTGAGTAATAAAAATGGCGATGCTAAGTTAAGCCTTGTGTTATCCTGTTTGCTCAGACGCTACTTATGCCAGCTGTAGCCAGCAGAAAGCACTTTTCAATTTATTTTTATGACTCTTCTCTAAAAGCATTCCATTAAAGGAATATTACCCTGTATGAAGTTTTGAGGCACCAATGGCAGTTTATTTGCTTGTTGTGCTGGAAAGAAATAAAAAGTTATCTGTGGTACCCGTTATTTTGGTTTTGTCTTTCTCGCTCTTTGGTTAAGTGTCAGACGTGGATTGTGCTGTCTACCCTTCCATGGAGCGCCCCTTCTGGGTCATGTTTGGCTGACTCCGGGTCACATTTCAGCCTCGTCTGATTATCAGAACCACTGAATCTCAAGTTTTCAATTTGCTTGGTTAAGTTCCGCCATCCCGTTGGTGAGATGAAGATTCTGAAGCCAGGCTGCTGGTCTGGAGGGGACGGACTGAGGGACACAGGGGGACATCTCCTAAGGTGGGATCTGTTCTATCTTTCATAGCATTCCAAACTCCATGACTTGGTTCCTTTGGCAACGTATTCTACAGAAGCTGTGATGTGCAAATATGGGATATTCTCACAAATAAAATGGATCTGGAGAGATAACATAGCAAGCACAGCGGCTGCGAGTGCAGTTTTTGGAGTTATATTGCCAAGGCTTGAAATTTAACCTTCCCATCTAATATCTGTTACCTTAGGAAAGTTGCCTAACCTCCTTGCATCTTAGTTTCCTAACTCACAAAAACAGGATATAAGAGTTCCCACCTCATAGGGATTTTGTGAGAATTAGATGAGATAATAGATGTAAAAATCATGCATATCACATAACAAGTACTATCTATGTAAGTATCAGTCATTTTTTAAATTAATATTAGTGCTACAGTCTCAAGGAATGTAAAAGGATAC
Organism: Lepilemur ruficaudatus; assembly: GCA_963574885.1. Classification (NCBI taxonomy): domain Eukaryota; kingdom Metazoa; phylum Chordata; class Mammalia; order Primates; family Lepilemuridae; genus Lepilemur; species Lepilemur ruficaudatus. The sequence goes on along the minus strand of CAUYRT010087433.1, from coordinate 84,010 downwards.
TGGATTTCTGGCTCTACTTTTACCACTGGCTTGCCATATCACCTTAAACTCATCACTTCAGTTCTCTGGGATGAGAGTTCAAGCCCTTTTCTCATTCATGGAGAAATATCAAGACCAGCAAAAAGCAAAAGTTATGAGACATGAATGGCCTTATGATTATTTATTATGTCTTTATAACCTGGATGAATACAGTGTTAATTTACGGTGTCAGTATGGCCCTTAATGTCTGAGCATATTTTGAAGATCTGTTGTCGGGACATGAATTTCCTGGTGTCATGGGTTATTATTTAAGTAATAGAATCTTAGAGGTGGAAGAGATCCTAGGAGCAGGAAGGATCTTTGAAGACTTTTTATTTTTAAGCAGGTCTTCCTTCTGTGACAGCTGCGATTCATGGCAGGTCACAGCCTGTGCTATAATCAGTCCTGTAATGGAGGGTTCACTCTTACAAGCTCCTCTCTCCTAGCCCTGAAAGATAAAATTCTCTCCTTTAAGGTCATCTGAAATCCTCCTCACTGTAACTTTCATACAGTGGTGTTGGTTCTGCACCATGAACCTTCCCGGCACAAACAAGTCTGAGTCCCTTCCTCGTGACGGCTTCTCAGATATTTGCAGACTGCAGTTCTTCTTAGATCTTTTCTGTTCTTGGCCAAGTTCTTCCAAACATTCCTTCTATGCCATGATGCCTGTATCCTTTGTCATCATGACTGCCTCCACTGGCAATATCCTTTATAAAATGGTACACCTGAAACTGAACACAGAATTCTCATTATTATTGGACCTCCCTAGATTGTGATGTCGTTCTTCAATTAATGTGATTGAAGATGGTTCTCACATTTTTGATTGCTTTGCAACTGGTCAAGTCACTCACACTTTGAGACCATGTCCCTTTTCTTTTCAATGGGAACAGTAAAACACACCTGGTGCAGCCATCACAAGATCTGTGTCAGCTTCAAAGGTGAATGGAATATGAGGGGGTTTGAAATAGCACAAAGATGAGAATTTAGGCTTAACTTTATTGGTATTGAGCTTATGTAGACTGCTACAATCCTTGTTGCCCGCCCCCATAAGCAATGCTTTAGCCTGTTTATGTATAACTGTACAGTTTCATTTTGTTATCTTTTTTTGACATTCCATTTTGTAGAGATTTTACACAATCTTGATTTTGCCAACCAGTTTACTGGGCATACTCCCTGCTTAGTGTTATCCACAAATTCAAGATGCTTTGATTCTGTGGTTTTACCTAAACAAAGAATACAAATATTGAACATTTCCCGTTGCAAGAACTCCTCAGTTAGCCTCTCCCGATCCACAACACATACATCTAAAAATAACAACGGCTTCTTCCTTTTATCTCTCTTCATAACAAACCTTTTTCTCTCACAGAAGCAATTTTCCTTTTGTTGTAAAGATATTTGGATAAATACCTTATATTTTCCTGTGGACTATAAACACCTCAAGGACTGAGAATGTGTTGAATTACAGCTGTAGCCCCCAAAAGCAATGACCTCATCTTGCACATAGCAGGCAACCACTTGTAAGGCAAGAACACAGGGCTAAGGGCAGAGATTTTACATCCCCCAAAGAGGACTCTCAACTAATTATACCATCATTAAGCTCTTATTTGTGTAGTTTGTTTGATTAATGTACAAGAGTGTGATAATGATTATCTTATGTTAAGTCCAAAATTATGATGGGGCTGAGATGTTACTCTACTTGCAAGCTAACAAGTTAACCTGCTCACACACACACACAACAGAAACACCAAACCTCTGCATTAGAGAATAGACCATTTATTACTCATAAAGCATCTTAGTACTTGTTCCCTGCACCTCGATCAACCATGCGCTGATGTGACAAGGGCCTAATGTTACCTGCTCATGCAACAGAGTCATACCACACAGGAGGAACCCCGAATTTATGAGACCTGGAGCTAGACAGCATGTCTGGCACATGTACACCCATCCTATTTCTGAGAGAGAGAGAGAGAGAGAGAGAGAGAGAGAATCTGGGGAAGAGAGAGGGAATTCTACTTCACTACTCTTACAATGTAAGAAAATAGCTGTGGGGCAAATGAGTCTCTAAATCTCTCTGGAGCTATACACTATCTCTAATTGAATATTTATCACTGTTTACCATTCGGTTCTCCCTTTAACCTGGGTTTCTGGGGAAAGCTCAGGCCATGCAGAACAGTGAAGTTATTCCTGGATTGCTGTGTCCCAAGGTCTTTTGCAAAGAGTCCACCTTAAGTGGCCATACCCAGACTCTAAAATATTATGCTGAAAATCTTTTGCGTTCCTATTTGGGGATGGCCTTTAGACCCACCGCTACATTGTTTTGACTTTGGTAGAGGTAAATTCTTTTGCTTTGAGGGAAATCACCAAAGTCCCCAAAATAATAATTTTGATCTGGTGGGGTAAATAATATAGTAGATCGAGTTAGGTAATATAAAAATATAGGTCAAAACTAAAGTCATAACAATGTGTCAGAAATGAAGATTGACTGCAAACTGAGACAACTTCTGTCTTGGGGCTTGCAAACTGGCTGTGAAGGTTGCAAAGAAATGAAACAGCAGCGTTGCTGGAACCACGGTGCAGTTCTGCGATGACTCGGTTTCATAGTGCTTTGGTTGTACAATTTCTGGTTGTTTTTTTGAAAACAGAAAATAAGCAATGTTGCCTCTGTATAGTACAATCTTGTAATATTTCCAAGTCTGGCCCAACATTGTGTTTGCGAGGCCCTGTGAAAGAAGCAAAATAAACAGTTTGACTGGGTCTGCAGGAATGTTTCAGTTAATTGGGAATATTCCATTCTGGTTGGGAAGATGAAAATAAATCCACCTACAAAATAAAAGTGTGTAAGATAGTACAGAATATATAGGTTTGGAGAGGTTCGGTGTAGAGAAAATTTCAGGGCTGGTAGTATATTAAACAGGAAAAAACACGTAAATACAAGATCAGGTAGCTAGAGAGTAGGGATGGGCAGGAGAGACAGGGCTGGGCACCTTTTCTATTTGCCTGGAGAGTGGAGGAGGTTTTCCTTTTTCACCATGGGCATTAATGTCTCCATAGTCCTAAAACAGAATAGACTTCCCGATTTCCTCTGGATCTTCATGCCCGTGCTCCAGAGCAAGCTACTGTAGAAGCAGGTAAGATGTGGGAAATTTGGTATGAGATTAAATGGAAGTTAAAATAAGCAGGAGTGGGATGATGACAGGCTCACAGGAGCAGAGTGAACTGTGAGAAACAGCAAGCAGAACGGAAAATAGAATCAGAGGATTGCAAGGATGACTTCCGTAGCTAATATATAAGGCTTCCTTGTTCAGATCCAAATGCAAGTCTCTACTTACAGTAATTGTTGCCCAATAAAAGTTAGACAAGCATGGAGCAAATTGCTTCTCCTCGGACCTTTCAATCCCTTCATGCCCTGATTCGTTTTTTTTTGCCTGCATCACAGTCAATGTATTTTTGGCGTTAAGTTTTGACTTGATTTTTTTGTTCCTGAGCCCTGTCTCCCTCCCTCCGATTACCAACTTCAGATAAAAACCCACACAATTGGAAGAAGGGGCTGGAGATTCATCACCTCTGGACTATAAAGATGACAAATCTCTCTCTACTCTTTGGTTAGAAAATACAATTAAGTAGACTGGAGTGGGCTCCCTCCAAAGAGAACCGGCGGGATTGAGATGTGAGTATTCTAGAAGCTGAACCAATAAAAACCAATCATTCCTATCCCCCACGGGAAATAGCGCTTGGGGGAAACTTTGCTTTGATATCTCAGTGCCGTGGACAAACCGTGTGTGAGATTCTTACACAATCAATAGAAATCTCTCAAATGAAAGATTGAAGCCGTCAGGAGTTGGAACATCTCTGAGATGAGAAATGCTCGTGAGAATCGTCTCCAAAATGCCAAGCCCTCTCTTCCGGCCCCCACCTAAGTGTTTGCGTAGCCTTGGAGCACTGCGTGTCGTCTTTTTGCTCATGCCTAAGAAGGCCTGAAGAATCTCCAAGTCTGCATGAGACTCTTCACAGGAAACAACAGCTAAGTGGGTGACTCACAGACAGTTGAAGAACTGTCAGCGTTCAGGCGTGCCAGGCAGGGAGGAGGCGGTGGAGTCATGGTGTCCGTTCTTTATGTTTATTTTATCCTAGAAGATTCGACGCTGTCCTGTGCCGAAACACTTCTAGAAAACAAGATTGCGTCCTTCCTGACTTACCCAGTGCCCGGGTCGAAGGACTCTGTGAAGAAATGTGGCCTTATATTTAGTCCTGCTATTTGGTCCCAATTACGGGACACCTTTTACTCTGATGTCATGCTGGGACCAGAGCTGGTTATGTGGCATACTGAGGGAAAAATTAATGGATTTTCTACTAAATTCTTAAAATCACTTTGTTAATCCCAGTCTCTGTTTTGATAAAGTGAGTCCTTGCATAAAAATCAGCCACCACATACCTCTAACTTATTTTCCTAATGCTGATCTCTTTAAAATGACTAGTTGCATTGTCCCTTGAGTGAAAATAGGTGAGTCTCTCCCACCTTGTCACGACACTAAGTGGGAGAGCCTTTATTTAACTTCCAACTGTGTGTTTGGCCAGCCACTCTTTTAAAAAATGTGATAAAATATACATAACAAAATTTACTATTTAAAGCCTTTTGAAGTGTGTAGTTCAGTGGTACTAAGTATATGCACGTTATTGTGCAACCATTGTCACCATCTGTCTCCAAAACTTTTTCATCATCTCAAACTGAAACTCTGCACCCATTACATGTAAATTCCCATTTCCTCTTCCCTTCTAGCCTCTGGCAACCACTGTTCCATTTTCTGTCTCCACGAATATGACTACTCTAGGTATCTCATATAAGTGGACTCACACAATATTTGTCCTTTTGTATTTGGCTTATTTCACTTAACATAATGTCTTTAAGGTAGCATGTGTTATTAATAGAATTTCATCCTTTGTTATTGTTGAATAATATTCCATTGTATGGATATATACTACACTTTGTTTACTCATTGATCCATTGATGAACAGTTGGGTTGTTTCCACCTTTTGGCTTTTGTGCATAATGCTGCTGTGAGCATTGGTGTACAGCTATCTCTTCGAGTCTCTGGTTTCTCTTGTTTTGCATATATACTCAGAAGTGAAATTGCTGGATCATATGGTAATAATATGTTTAATTTTTTGAAGACCTGACATACTATTTCCCACAGTGGTTACACTATTTTGCAATCTCACCAGCAGTGCACAGGGTTCCAATTTCTCCACATTCTTGCCAACACTTGTTATTTTCTCTCTCTCTATGTGTGTGTGTGTGTGTGTTTTACATAATAGCAATCCTAATGGGCAATTACTGTTTGATTTATGGAAATTCACAAAATCCTGTCACATGAGCTTCTCCTCTACCTCTTTGTGGTATTTACTTTCATAGAGAAATCATCTTTTCTTGGTTTTCAGGTCCATGAAAATTGCTCTGCAATTTGTCTCTCAACACCCTTACCTTGGTGTCCCGTTACGGAGCAATCTTTGTTGACACCTTTGTTAGCCATGTGGCCTTCAGGCTCCAAGGTCATTGCAGTGATACTCCAGGTGAATTTACTTTTACTCTGTTTTCCAAATTGTCTTCCAACATTTATTTAGCAATGTTTCATCTCCACGTGTTTAAAAGTGAGTTCATTTGTCTGAATCTATCATAGGCCACCTATATGACTTTAAGCTAATGATTTAGTGTAAGCCTGGTTTCCTTGACTGTAAAAGAAAATAACAATGGCTAAAACACAGAATTTTTGTGAAGAATAAATTATATAGGGTCTGTAGAGTGACTGATACAGTGATGGGCATGTAGTGATATTTCAATATGGAAGACATTATTGTTGTTAACTTTTCTCCTTACCGGATATCTTACTGGAATCCTTACATTTTCCATTTTTCTATTGGTGATACCAGTCTTCTCTAAGTAATCTCAGTGTATAGTGATCTCTGCACACTTCATAGTAAACTTTCTTTTTATCCTACTCACATATCCAGTGCAAAGGATTCAATGATCACTCCAAATGATCAATCATCATCTCCAACATGTCTTGCATTATAAGCTTTTAATGAATTGTTACTTTAACAAAAGTTTGCTGAGTCTCCAAGTCATTGACTCCATCCTCTGTCTTCCTTGGTTTATTCTGCTAGTCACTAACAGAGTCACTCTCCTAAACCAATCTTTTTAACAGATCATGCATATTTTCAAAACTATTTATTGACTTCTTCTAACCTTTACTGCCTGGAAGAAATGCACACATTGTGTTTCTCCAACCACAGAAGAGGCATTTTATTTTGTGAATTCCCCAATTGTATGAAAGGAGTCATTATTCTCCAGTTCTCTCCACCACATAGATTTAGGGAACTCTGAATCATTTTTATTTTTAATTTGAGGTGGCCAATCATTCTCTTGGCCTTGGTGAATCATATTCTTATGGGATCATTCTTGTTCTGTTTGTTCTTGCCTCACTATATCAAGGACTCCAGGGCTTCAAGCTTAATTCATTGCCCATTGAAACTAGAAACCTGGTTCACCTGTGGTTGCCATGTGGCTAACAGGCTCCCAGATCACTGCAGAGTCTGTTGGCCTTGAAAAAGAAGAGGAAACGGCTTCCAGCCCACCTGTGGACTGCATTCTGTTTCCAGGTGGGCCTTAAAGAAGTGATGCCTCATCCTCTGTTTTTTTTGGGGGGTGGAGGGTTTTTTTTTTCTTTTTCGTTTTTTTTTTTTTAACAAAAACTCTAGTTTACTAACACAGCAGAAGAGGGAAGTGATATAGCATCCTGGTTAACAGCGATGTCTCTGGAGTCAGAGCTGGTTCCAATCCTGGTTCTACTACTTACTGTATGACTCTGGGCAAGTTTCCTAAGCTTTGTGTTTCTCACATTCTCTATCAGTATAATAAGGGCAGAATACCTATTTCTTAGAGTTGTTGTCAGACTGTGAGAAATAAAACTAAATAACTCATTAACCATTGAGAGTAAAGGGTGCCCAAATAAATGACAGTGTTGTTGTTGACATTATTATTATTTAAAAGATTTGTCTCTCTAAGTCTTTGGTAATGGTATGGTTGGGAAGGACAAGAATGGCCAAACAATGTGAATGACATGAAACTTGTGATGGCTGAAGCTGCCCTTTCCTTTCAACTTCCCCTCTCGGTGCCTGCATCAAGCCAATGTTTGAACTAACTCCAGAGACGGGAGACCCCCAGCACCGCCGGGCAGTGTTGGTGTTCTTTCCATCACAGACATCACCTGAGGATACCTGGCCCATCTTACTCCACTATCTTTCCAGCTATGCCTAGTTTCTCTGAAGTCCCAAGCTGAAACTCAACACACACGCTTGCATGATGAACCTCATTATATGCATTTTAACATTTTGGATTACTAATAATTGGACATTTGCTTCCTTTAGCCTTTGGAAAAACTGAAAAGCATATAGGCTGGAAATAAAGCCACTTGATTGAATGTTTAAAGACTTCATAATTGCTCAAGGCAACATGCTAGGCTCTGGAGTATTAAGTATACTTTCTACTCCATTTGGAATGCCATCTTATGTAACTCTAGCCAAGACACACTTTTCCCTTGTTGAGTTACTACTGGTAACTTCTTTGTCTATAGTGGCTTTTTGGCCCCTGATTGCATAATTTTGCACTATTGTCTATTTGTTTATTTTGCATCTAGGTTTCTAAATAATTATGGCCTCAACGAAGGTAGTATAAGACTTGCATGTCCCCTTCTCCCTGAAGGACCCAGTGCAATGCTAGGCACTTGGATTTCATTCATTTGAAACATATTGAGTGCATATTAGGTGTTGTGTCCTATGATAGAAACTGAGGAAATGCTAGGGAATAATCTAGAGGAGCTTAGTGGGCAGATTAAATCATTCCTAAATTTATGACGAAGAGTGAGGACTTTTGGTGGTGGTAGTGACAGGGGGATTAGGACACCCTCATGGTAGGTTTGGGGATCCAGGAAGCTTTAAGACCCAACCCACCTGAGGGCATCTTGAACCCTGACTTTTGTAAACCCTGAACACACAACTTGACTTCTTTTGATAAATGAGCTTGGATATTCTCTGGTCTTATCATATTTGAAAAGCTTTCCTCTCCCAGCTTCATCATATTTCATCACTCATAAAATATATGTGAAAATCAATGACATTAGATCACTGTGTCTTAAGTCTTAAGAGTCTTCCTGTCTCCCTAATGATGTAGTGAATCACAAAATAATTAAAAATCATTTAAAGTGCAACCTCTCTTTCCTCCCCCCTGCCCCACTTCTCCCCTGCTTCCAAGGAACAGTGTGATTTATGTCTCTCCCTCCACCCCGATTGCTTCAGATAACACAGGGATATCCTCACGATGGGAACTATGCCAGCACCAGCAGTATCCTGCCTTGCCTGGATTCTCCCAGGGGACAGTCAGGAGACGCACAATGGCAATCACTGTGAAGCAACTTCCACCTTTGGGAGCACTGCTTATTTTTTCTAACAGCAACAACAATTACACAAAGACCACAGCTGACATTTGCAAGATGCTTGCACATCCATTATCTCATTTGATGCTCACAAAAGTCTTAGGTAATATCACAGTTATTACTTTTTCCTGCTAAATATCAGTAAACCATGGCTCAGATCATGCTGGGGACTTTTCCAAGGCCATTCTTCTTATGAAAGGGTAAAAACAAGAATATAGCCCTTAGGCCATTTCCTTCACCTTTTACCCTTCTTTGTCCCCAAAGAGAGCAGGATGGCCAGAGAAATAGAGATGAGGGAAGATTAAGGGAGGAAGCATAAATTTGGGTCAAATTTGGATCTATTTCCATTTTTGCACAATTAGGAGGGATTTAGTGTATTATCCAATTCCTTAATATACATAAATCAAGTGATAATATGAGTTCAGATATCTTCATCCAAGTCCAATTGTCCTAAGCCATAAGAAGTTTATTGGCTCACATATGTCTACAATTAAGACTAGCTTCAGTGATTCAGCTGGCATCTCCTTGGCCTACATTAGGTCACAGCCACTGGCAAGGGGTTGAGGGTCAGGTAATTTTTGGACTGCTCAGACCCATACCTGGAGCTGGGAGTGGGGTCAGCTTTCCTGGAAGCTCTTGGCCTGTGTGTTTGGGCAGAAGGTGGATCTCTATACTAAATGTCCGCTAAAATGTCCAAGAGAAGATTCAGTAATTACTGAATTTGGCCACATGGGGCACAGCTGTTCATCAGCATAGATCATGATTCTTAAGACCTTGGCCTTAAAATGGCACTACCTAGGGATATTTAAAAAATACTGATGCCTGGGCCCCACCCCTACAGATTCTAATTTGATAGATCTGGATCGAGCCTGCACTGGGATTTTTAAAAGCTCCCCAGGTGATTCTAATACGAGGTCAAGATTGAGAACCATTTGTATTGATACTTGCTACTTAAATTATGGTTCACGCACCAGTAACATAGTCATCAGCTTGTAAGAGATACAGAACCTCGGACCTACTGAGTCAGAATCTACATATCAACATCTCTCCAAATGATTCGTGTGGCACTAAGGTCTGAGAAGCACTGGTATTACAGATGGTAATGTCCAAGGCCATGATCCTGACTCGTAGCTTTACCCTGGTTTTCAAGTCGAGTTTACGATTCCTTGCTTAGTAATATTTTTGACGAGTGACCCTCAAATATCTCCTTTATTCCCAAGTTTTCCTTGGGGAGGTGAGTTTTAAACTAATGATTATTAATGATCTGTATGCATCACCGTCACTTAAGAATTTTATTCTAAGTTTACATACCTAGTCCCCACTGTAGAACAAGTGAAATAGAATCTCTGGGGATGAGTTTGGAGCATGTATATATGTGTGTGTGTATATATATATATATATATCCTGCACAAAAACCATCTTCAGGTTCAGATATAGTCTGGACTATGATAAAATGTTGTTTTCCCAAAATGAAAACTAGAGAGAAAAGAAGCCATTGAAGATTTAATGATGATGTACAAAGAATGTTCTAACTGAACTCATTTCCAGATGCTTGCTCTTTGGTCTACTTATAAATTTGGCCACGGAAGGCCCTAGTGAAGAAGAGAGATCAGAGGCCCCAACTCCTGAGGTTGGACAGAAGAGGGGTCCAGGGGATGATGGATGGGGAGCTGATGCCATAGATAGCTGCAGCCTCAGCCCATCCTGCAGCTTCCCAGAGTAATAAATCTGGGAGAGGACACCAATACATTCCTGATAGCAGAAAGAAGTTGCTTTTTAATGTGGGCCTGATAATGTCACTGAGCTCAGTCTTTTTAAATTTAAATGATTAGCAATGACCAGTCTTGCTCTTGTTTGATGCATCGCTTGGTAATCGGGAAATCTATTCCACTTGCTTACTTAGATTGATGATGTCACGTTACACTGGGGCTTGCTTTGTCCCTGTAATGGGGGCAGAGCATGTTAGGATGAATTGGCCTTAAGCATTCTGGCCTCAGCCTACCTCATGAATTTGATTAATATCACAGGCTCCATGGGCACATCTCAGAATTGCTGAATCTGGCATCTCTGGGAGGACTATGTTTAGAGAGCATTGAAATGTTACTAATGGAGTCTGCCATTGGACTATTCTATTCATTTCCTGACTTCTGGACTTAGTGAGAATGTTCTTTTCCAAGAATGAAAAATGGATGTTTATGGTTGGGCCCTATAGAGTAAGGAAAAAATAGATTCGCTTAAAGAGAGCTGGCCACCTGAGAGCTACCTGTTGTGCTCGGTGAGAGGATGAGTCACTTGGGCATGGGTGTCCTTACCGCTGCTAGAGTGCTGTCTCGTAAAGCTCAAAGCTGGTCATTAGCATGGCGTCCCCCACTCCGTGTGCAGGTCCCAATTCCATCAGGGAGCACGAGCGACACCAATTCCTCTTGCTCTTCCCTCCTGCCACACAGAGGGCCTTCACAGCTTTACACCTTCCCTCCGTTGATTCCAAGGTATGACAAAGAACTGAAAATAGCCCTTCATCAAGAAAATTCTGAGACTCTTTGTTAGGAAACACCCATGGGAGTCACTGTTAGACCAAGGCCAAGGCTGGAACAGAGGATAGAGGGATAGGAAGGGAAAGTGAGAAACAATAAGAAGAAATGGAGAAAAGTGCCCGAAAGGGGGAATGGCAGAGGGCCAGAAACGATGGCCTCTAAGGTAAGCAGAAGCCCAGACTGCCACGGCGGGCAGGAGAAGTAAAACGGAAATAGAGTTAGCAAATGGGTTTCCCTGCCATGCTACCTACGCATCAGGCCCTGTGCTGGGTGCTCGGGGTGCAGAGCTGAAGAAGCCTTGATCTTGCCTTCAAGGACTCACACTCAGAAACAGCCATTCCACAAAGAGACAAATGCAACTGCACAGGTATGTACGGGATACAGAGAGGACAAGCTTCTTCGAGAAGGTGATGTCTGCGTTGGATTCTGGTGTAACACCAGTTTTCTAAGCAGAATTGTGGGCAGGAAATGAGAGGCAATTGAGCAATCCTGAAGGAATTATTCTGCAAATAAACACCGTCCCTCCCATTAAGTTTTTTTCCTCTTTCAGAATTGCCAGAGAAGTGAGTGGATGGCTACATTTTTCAATTCCAAAACTGATGTTTCACTCCAGTTCATGCTAGATTATTTCTCATTATGTTGTTTACATAATGCTGAGAACTCATTCACACCTTGCTGCTTGTTTTGTTTTATTAAGACGTCAACATTTGGTTCATACCGAATTCTCTGACACTTGGGTTAACCCATACCCAGGGATTCTGGCTTGGGATTTCTTATATATTCCCATTTCCCAAATTGGCACTTGCCCTGTGAATAATAATTCTAAAGTCTGAAGCAACTTGGAGCCCTCTGAGGACCTGGGCTAAAATTTTGTCTCTGCCCAGAAATAGGCTATTGCTTGGACTACTTGCCCATCCCCCATCTCTCTATTTGCCTTTTAAAAGTAGTTTGCGTACACACCGTGGACATTATCAATGGTGGATGCCACTGCCTCCCCTTGTTCTGCCCACAGCGTGTTCCTGGAGTGGGGAGGAAGGGCTCACTTAGGAGGAGAAACCGCTCAGGTCTTCAGGCGAGACACAGCATTAATTCCGAGTTTGGGAGCCGCGCAATCCTCCGAGCAAGGGCAACCCCACTGAGGTCTCAGCACTGTAGATTGAGGTGAACGGCATGTCATGTAATAATGGAAACCACTGAAAAATACATGGAGGAGAGAAACGTATATTCCCAGGCTGGAGGAAGATTGAAGGGTTAGAACCCAGGAAAAATATCATTTTAGAGAGGAAGCGTTTTCTTGGCTCCATGAATAAATCATTGACCCGACAGGCCTCCTCTCTTTTCCTTTCTTTATTTTGAAGCCAGCAAATTGCCCCTGATTTGAAAAGGAAGTTAGATGCGCCCTCACAGTGCTGCCTGGCTCCTGCTGCAGACGTATGAGGCAGCCGTTTTAACTTTTCATGAAGTGTTTATTAGGCTCTTGCACTCTTCTTGTCTCGTGCTTCTTTGTTTGTGGCAGTTCATCTTCTCGCCCATGTGAAGCATTGAACAAGGCTGATACAGCCATTCTTACTTTGAACACTCCCTTGTTTTCTTTCTTTTTTTTGGTAGGCTGACCCAGTCTTAATCAAGGAGATGTGTGTCTTATAGATTTTTTTTTTGTTCTTATGTTCTGGAAGCTAGCTACAGATTAGAGCCATTTCAGGAGAGCCCCTGTGTGTACGAGTGAGTGGTAAGGTCCACATTAGCAAGCCAGCAGACCAGAGAGCTGTCAGGCTCTCCTAGGGCCACCGAGACCAGCCCAGTGGAGTCAGCTGAGAGAAGAAGGCTTCTTTTCCATCCTCCTCTCTTAGAGAATGTCACTGTTTGTCATCAGAAATGAGACACTGTCTTTGGCGAATTATGCAAATGGAAATATTGTTTTAGTCAACAAATGTTTATGACACATTTTTCATTCTGTGTGTCCCCCTTCGTCTTTATATATCTGGCTTATTATTAAATATTTATGGGAATTACTGGTACATGTTTTCTGAGCTACTGAAATACAGCTCATCACATTCACTGACACAGCCCCATATTTTTCTTCCTTGAAGATACTTCCTGCAGCCACATATTTCTGTTGCTTTTGAGTTTTCTATGGATGTAACCGTGTCTTGATTCCAGAAGCTATGAAAGCTTTCTCCCACCCGTTTCTATATCCTTTGCCATGAGGTAAGTCATTCAGGTGACTTATTACTTCAGGGACCAGCCAGTGTCGTCATTGCCTTTGGAGCCTCCAGGTCATTTGAGATATAACTCTATGTCCAGTGAAGGTATAAATGGTGTTTCATTATTATATTAATCTAGTACAGAATATACGGCCCAGCAATTGATCCTACACATCAATTTTCATAAACTGACCACAAACAAAGGTGCTGGAACTTATATAACTTATATTTTTCCATTTCTTCTCGTTTTTTAAAAAAATTATGTACCAACCTGAATATACTTAGGTTGAGTCACTTCCCAAGTACAGCCCATAAGGTCCATGCTAATTAAATTTTGGGGAACATCCTTACTTGTGGCCAGCAAGGTGAAAACCGAAATTCATTTCTTCCTGGGTATTGTTTATAATGCCAAGGAGTAGTTTGTAATTGATTTGGGTGAAAGTCCACGTGAGGACCAAGAATGAGTGTGCTGGCCCTTCCTAATCAGTGGATTGGGATTTGAATGGGTTTGTTCTCTGTCCCTCAGGAACCTGCAGAGATGGAAAACTGGGTATGTGTCACGTCCAGAGCTGCTAGATATGGTTGTGCAGGTTCATACTCTGCAACTTCAAGAGAAAAAGTGGCATTTATATAGTCTTAGTTATAAAGCATGCCCCCTGGAATTGTGCAATACACAGCATGCGTGGCCATCCGTGACCACCTGAGTTGGAGAATACTGTCTTCTAGAAATAAATGCAAATGCTATACCTTATTCAGACTTCTAAATGGCGCTTTTCCCTCTGACTTTTAGTACTGGTACGTGTTGCTATCATTTGATGCTTTGGTCAGATGGCCCCAAATTTACAGGCTTCAGGCTATTACACATATTTTGGTTGGCCCACAAAATGTTAAAAAAAATTAAAATAATTAAAAAATAAAAAACCTAGCTGCCAATACTTTAAAATTAGGAGATTTTATATAAAAATTCCAGCTTCCCTTAAACAATCAGTTTTAGCGACATATCCCCCTTCCAGCAGGGCTCCCATCCTCCCGTGCTATACCTTAAGAAGAGGCCAAGCTCACGCCCCAGCATGCCCTATTGCCTCGCTGCTGGCCTGGATCACTCATTGATGTTACTCGCCTGTCTCCTCCAGGCATGTCAATCTGTGACCCCTCTATCATTTACCCCAAGACGATGTCCTCACCATTCCAGCCGTGGAACAATTCACTCTCATGACTGGGGAGCATTCTCAATGATTCTTTGAGCAGCTTTCTCTGTCCTCAGGATTCCAGAATTCTTACTTGTCCTTGAACAACTGTGATGGCAGCAACTGGCCTAGATCTACCGGGAACCAAATGGCAAAGAGCACCGCCTCCACCCCGAGAAGCCCGGTGGACTCCGGCCTGCGTCAGCTGTCACATCTCAGCGCTGCTGCTGGTCTGTAAACCAGCCTCCCCTGCGGCTCTCTGCTACCCTCAAAGCCTTTATGATTGTCAGGTTCTATTCTGGGTAGAGTGGAGTTTTAGTCTCCAAAGTGACAGCAAGTGGGGCCCCCATACTGGGAGAGTGGTGTTCTGAGGATAAAAACCAACAATGTAGTGCCTTCTGCTTTAATGAGTTTATCTTTGTTTCTCCTCTTCAGAAAATGAAATGCCCTCGCCCCAAATTCCTCTCTGTGTTGGCTTTGCAGGGCTCCTTTCCCCATGGTCTGGGCTCATTAAATTAAGTTTCTGTTGATAACCTTTGGCCAGACCCATCTACAGGGAGACTCTAATGCATGTTAATAAGCCAGACTTTAAAGGCAGCAAAGATCTCCAGGCCTGTGGTCCCTTTCATGCCTCAGCCGCTGCTATGGCAAAAGGATGACACGACTTTTATCAAGGCTTTGGCTACATTCATATCTCATGACATAGATTTTTTTTAAAGTAGAATTTCAAAGAGTCCTCTTTATCACAATATCTTTAGTCTTCCTTAACAGTTCATATGGATATTTCCTCAGAAGTTGTATAATCAAAGTCATAAAGTCATTTGTACATTTATATAAATTTTTTTTTTCATCTTCAAGGGCTCAGAGTTGGGAGAATTGCGTCTTTAAAAGCGATTGCTGATGCAAAGACCAACTTCAAATCAGCCCTGACCTTTTGTTCAACAGCTCCTCCTGTTAGAGAACGCATTCAAATAGCTATTTAGATATTGGAGGGGAGAAAAGTCCATTGATTTTCCTAGTTAGGGGGGTTGGTTGCTTCTGCAGAAAGAGTTGGTGCTGAGCAGGTGCGTGGGCCTGCTTTTCTCAGCCCACGCGATGACCGAGGTGCCCAGCCCTTGTGCCTGTGGGACGGCACAGCCACCGTCGAGCCCTTTTGGTTTTCTCAGCTCCAGCTGAGGGGCTTGCTTAGAACAAAGTGTCCACAGGTGCATGGATATGTCTGAGCGTGGGAAGAGGTCAATGTCAAGAGCTCATCAGACCAGGCTTTTGCTGGGAAATGGGACAATGCATTTCATGATGTTCTCATGTCATCTTCAGATCCAGGAGCGCTGGCTTCCACCTGCAAACATCCCATAGCACGTCTGCCTCCTCTGCTATGGTGAATGTGTAATTCAACTCTATTGAGTTCTTGCAGTGTACCTGGCACCAGGATCTGCACTTGCACATGTATTATCTCATTTCATGCTTCACACCCAGCCAGGAACTGCCTTTATCCACACCTTCTGTAATGAGGAGAATGAAATTCAGAGTGGTTAAGAAACATACCCACAGTTGGTCAGCTTGGGAGTAGCAGATCTGAAACTTGTACCCAGGTCTTTGCTGAATCTGATCTTCTTTCCATCAGACCTTGTCTTGCCCACTTGAAAGATAAACAGGCATTCTCTCAACACCCATGACCTGCAGCCAGAGGCAAGAGGAACATGTGATTTGAGTTAGTGAAATTTCTTATGAACAGTTATTCTCTGCTCTGTTTCTTGCCAGAATATCCTTGCTGACATATCTACTAGCCAGCAACCTAAGAAGCATTCTGAAGTGCCTAGCACGGTGCCTGGTTGATAGTAGACACATAATAAGGTACTGTTATTCCAGCATCCTGGGTTTATTGAAGGCACTTATACAAAAGGCTCACAGCCCCTTTAGCAACTTTGAACAAGTACTAGATACCGGTTGGCTCCTGATCCTTTTGTTCTTTTTAACTACTTAATACCCATTGGTTAGCTAAGCCATTCTTCCACTTACTGCATCACAGGCTAAGCTCTTGACATATTGTTTTAATTAATTCTTCACAACTTCTGAGGAGTGCATCATTTCCTCCATTTTACAGAGCAGAAAACTCGGAGAGGATGACGACCCAAAGTAAGCAGTGGTGCTGGGATTCAAATCCACGCTTGTTAATTCTAAAGACCTTGCTCCCTCTTCCCCACCCTTTAGTGGTCAGCAGCCTGGCCAGAAACAAGCTCTGCCCAGATTCCAGCACTTGCTACAGGGTTCAAAGCCTTTCATCTACCTTAGACCCTGGACTTGGGCCATAGACCAGTGATTCCCCAATTTTGCTGCATGTTAGAATCACCTGGACAGAGAAAGCTTTTAAAAATGTCGATGCTCAGATCATACGCCACACAGACTAAAGGTCTGGGAGTGAGAGCCAGAAATTAGTATTTTAAAAGATCTCCAGTTGTTTCCAGTGAGCAGCAACCTTTGGGAACTCCTTTCCCAGGCTGCCAGGGGCCCATGACCTCTAGAATCCCAAGTCATTTCGGACAGTTATAGGCTGGTGCATCCATCTTCAAAGGAGCTGGCTGCCAGAGACAGAAAGAACTGTGCTGAATCTGAGAGGCATCCCTCCAATTGGAGTGCAGGCCCACGAATTCATCATAAGTTCCTAAGCACTGACTGTCTGTTAAAGCTTTAACACTCTGTTGGAAGTGATTCTGACTCTATCAAGGAGAGCCCAGAGGTGTAAGCAGCAGCTAGCTGTCTGCCAAACAAAACTGCCCTGGAGTTTGCATGGCAGAGCATGTCTCTGCTGCCACAAGGGGCACATGTATGAAGAGGCATGTGCTCTCACATCCATCAGCCCTGCACTCATATATAAACTCAAAATTCTCCTTTCTTTTATTGACTGTCACCATATGGCCCTTGTTAATGATTTATACATCATACCCTTCATTAACTGATGGAAAAGATACTCATGGTAATTTCCTTCCATCAACTCTCATTCCTCATAGGCTCCCAAATAATTTCACAAAGTGTGGTCTTTTGGTTAAGTTGTTAATGAAGCAAGCTCTAATTAACATTAGGGGTGTCCTTCATACGCACTCTGAGAGAATGGCAAGATCTTAAAAAAGCTTCATCATCATTAAATTAGTAAATTATTATCGCAGCAGCCTATGTGTGCTCTAACTTTTGATTTAAAAATTATCGTAGTGGGTTGATACGTTGTGTTTATCTTCTGCTAATTGAACGCTACCTTGCATTTAATCACAGTAAATTGGCCTTCTCTCTAAATAGATCTAACGGTTTTTAACACTTGTTAACTCTCAGCAGCTCTGAGAGTGTTGGGGGGGAGAGTGAGCAAAGGAGGGGGTCTGAAGAAGGGCTGGGACCCAGCCTGGCACCAGCAACCCCTGCTGTTCTGGGTTCACTTCACCTTCACAGTGTTGAGTTGCAGCTCTCTTGGGGTTTCAGAGAGGCAGCCAAATGATCACCCTTTGGGTTGTGGGTTGGGTGCACCCAGGAAATCCAGAAAAAGTTAGTAATGGCCTCAACAGCATAGGGATAAATTTTCCTTTGAAATAGAGCAATAAATAAGAGGGTCTAGGGAGATACCAGACTTCAGAGCTGCTGTTGTCAGTGTCTCTGCGGGACCTGCCAGCTTGGAGGGCCTGCTGTCAATTAGGCTGTGACAGAGAACAGACAGGTAAGAGCCAGGCTGAGGCCGCCACACTGTGTCCAGGGGAGATGGTTGATTATCTCTGGAATGGAAAATGTGATCAGAATGGAGTTTTCTGGCGGGAGAGGAGTTCAGAATGAAAATGTTAGTCTTTACTATGCCAAACAGATTTGATTTTTTTGTTGTCTTTAATGCAGTCTCTGGTTGCTTGGCTGACTTCCCTCTTTCCCTATTGGCTTGCTTTTGCTGTTGTTTTGGCCATTTCTAGCAGAGCCTATCTAGTCCCTAGCCATTGCTTCTGGATGTCTCTTCTGTTGCAAGCTTTGTCCAATCAGCAACTATTTCCTCTGATCCTGTATAACTCTCATGCACTCTAAACCTCTTAAAGAAGTGGTCACCTTTTCTTTGGACTCCCCAAGCTAGCTAATAATGATAATGATAGCAGCAACCATATTTATTCAATGCTTATATGTGCCATGCATGTGCTGTATATTTCTCCCTTAGTGCTTGCTATGAACCTCTGAGTTAGGTATTATTAGCACTGTAATTTGACCAAGGTCACAGAGAGGGTGAATGCACAACTATGAACTCAGGCTGTCTGACATAGAACAACAGGCATTTAAGAACTATCCTTTCTGCCACTTTCTACTGAAAGAAGCAATTCCTTTCTGCTCTGAACCTACCCTTTCTCCTGATTATTTCTCCTTCCTTATCGTTATTATCACCACCATCAAACATTTACTAAGGACTTTCTATGTAAAGAGCACAAGACTGTACACTAGGGAGATGGGAAAAATGCATAGCATAATCGCAGAGTTAGGGAAACTTGTAGCCCAGAGAGAGGTGGGGAGAAGGGAGAGAGTGAGAGAGAAAAACAGACTGACAGAGAAGAGAGAGAATATAGGTGTTAGGTTGAAAAAATTTAAAAAGCCATATGCTTTGACCCCATAATTCTACTTACAGAAATCTTCTCTAAAGAAAAGAGAAATGTAACCTGAATTTTGTGTGTAATGATCTTTATCAAAGTATTATTTATAATAGTGAAAAACGGGGAACAATCCAGATGTCCTGCAATGGGAAAAAGGTTAAACCAGTATTTCCTAAACTTTTGCAGAAAATGAGTCCCCTGAGAAGCTCATTTAAAAAAGAATCCAAAGTCAATACATTTGGAAATGACTACCTGCTATACGCTCAGTTTGAAGAGTCAAATCCATGCCGGGATTCTTTGAAGATTTACAGAATCCAGAAGAAAAAAATATTTTAACTTGGCTTAATCTATTAATGAATCTTTAATTAACATCCCATAAAATGACACTTGGGAAATACTGGATTATATAGAGACTCGAATATTTGTATGTTGAAATAGTATGCAGTCATTAACAACCATGTTTTCAAAGAATAGTCAGTGATGTGAGATTGTGCCCATTATAATCTGTTAAGTAACAAAAAGAGGATCTTATTTCAGTTTTATAGTATGAAAAACCCATATAGATGTGAATGGGGGGAAAAGCATTTAAAGATCAACCAAAATGCTAACTGTAGTTATTTCTACATAGATTTACGGGTAACGTTTAAATTTTACTGCCTTTCTGTATTTTCCAAATTTTCTCCAATGAAAATGTTTTATAATGAGACAAATCTTTGCTTTGGAAAACATATGAAGAACAATTAAAAAAATATATAGCCATATATACTAAGTGGTCTAGCGGAGTTGGTTCAGATCATAAAAATTAAAGGAGTTCAGAGGAGGGAGCGGACACTTGATCTATATTTTAGCCTAATCGCTCGCATTTCTACATGAACTCTTCCTCGGAGCTAAGCCACGTTGTGCTACTTCGCCTTCTCTATGAATTCTCCACATTTTCCTACTTCTGTGCCATTGCACAGACTCTTCCCTTGGCCTGGCCTTCACTCCTCCACATCTTCAGTCCTGTCCATTCTGAGAGGCTTCCCAGAAAATGCCGATTCCTGTAACGCCTTCTCTGGTGGCTTCATGCCCTCTCCCTTCTCTAACGCTTTCGTTTCTTTTATAGTCTACTTCCTCTTATTATGGTTGCTGATGTGCAATGTCTCGTCTTGCTCAACCTTAGCACTCCTCTAGGGCAGGAAGCACATGTCGTCCTTTGTTGTAGACTAAGGGCACAGAGCCTTGCATCAGAGTGTGCTTCACACCTTTCTGAATAATTCACATGCAAGAATAGGGCTTAGGTGGAGACAGAGTGTTCCAGGAAGGGGGAATTACATGAGCAAGACCTTGAGATAGGAATCTGCATACTGTATTTGCAGAGGTGTGAGTTTGTGTGTTGGGATGGCTGAAGGTGTTGCTCACAGAGTAGTGGGACACCAAGTTGGAGACAAGGAATGGGGAACAGAATTTTCATGAAGGGTCTTGAACAGGTCGTGGCTACTGACCTTTCTACTGATCTTTGGTTAATGTCTTCATACCTTACCTTATGCAAGAACCACCTGAAGTGCTTTCCAGAAGTGGAGAGCCCCAGGCCCCACCCTGAGAAATCATGATTTAGTCAGAGAGCCTGGGGAGAGAGGGCTGCGAAGCAGCACTGTTGGTAACTGTCAAAGAAGCAGCTTCTCCAGGGGCGTGAGTGCCGAGCCTGGTGTGGCATAGCTCCATGGGCCATGGGAGGAGCAGAGGAATGCCACAGTGGAGACATTGTCCTCAGAGGAACAGAAGAATGATGGAATGGATTCCAGGGGGAGAGAGTGGGATAGGGCAGGTGGAAGGGCCAGCAGGAGTGAGGATTGCAGTTCAAAAGCTCCCTAGAGTTCTTAGGCTCTGTTACTCATAGCCCCCTGTCTCTAAATCAAGCTGTGTGTAGATAGGAGGTAGGGGGCACTCCCAAGCATCCCCATCCCCTTCATCAAACAGGGACAGTCTACTCCAAGGAGAAGAAGTTGGTCTTGTGGAGTTTGGTTTTCACTCTCAGTCTTTGCTTTGGGAGATTGGGCTTCCTCAGTCAGGCCTGGGGAGAGTTTGTCTCCGTTTCCATTGAAAGAACAAAATCAGATGACCCTCTGGGGTAAATAACAACAATGATTTGCTCTAGGCAAGGCACTTAGGAAGAAAATCGTTTCCCTTGGGGAGAACAACTCAAGGAATCGGGTTAAGGGCTGGAAAGGGAAACAAATTCAAATGACTAAAATTCAAAAAGCATCCAAGGCTTCCTTGTCCCACAGATGGAGCTTCTGGCTACTGTTGTACTTACTATTTACCTGTGTTGAGGTTTTTGATTCTCTTTTGCAACCCTCACAGTAACTCTCCGAGGTAGGCAATGTCATTATTCCCACTGTGCAGACAAGAAAACAGAGACTCAGAGTGGTTAGACCTTTCCCCAGCTCACACAGCTAGGATTCCCTGAGTGGACCTCTGGGTGGGTGTGGTGGATAGAAGGCGGGAGAGGCTAAAGAACTCTTTAATTCAGAATCGGTGATCTGTGGAGATACTAATTTGTATTTGGAACTGTAGTGTGGTTCCTCACCAGAAAGGACCAATCATGGTTGCGCATCTTCTGCAAACCAGAATTGGAGAAGACACACAGGTGAGGAAGGAAAGTACAGCTGGAGAAAAGTGAGAGATTCTGGTACACGAGCTTGACATGCAGCAAGCTTTATTAAATAAAAGCTCTCTCTCTCAACCTTGCCTACTTGTGTAAAGGCAATGCCTGGGTTTCCGTCACATTGTAATAGAATGGTTTTTGTGTCCTACCTGATTGAGGCTGCTTTACACTGAACCACCCTTAAGAGCTAGGAGAAGACATATCCCTCATGCAAAGGTGAAAAGACCATGGCAAAACTCCTCAGCCCTTCAGAAGTGAGGTTTACTTTCAGCGCCGTCCCCATTTGCAGACGTTCCTGCCTTTTGCTCCCCACTCAGATCTGCTGTGGGTGTTGAGGGGATGAGGGAGGAGGAAAGCTCTCTTCTTCTGGGGCAACCTGAGATCCCAGTGGAGTTCCTGCCCGCTCAGGTTCATGGTTTGCTACTTGAACTCTTGCCTTTCAATCACATAGTTCTTCTGTCTGTCATTTGTTAAAAACAGAGTTATGTAAGCCCCAAGAACAGTGGAAGGCACAACATAGGAATAAAGGAAAAAGAGTCCCCACCTCCTGAAGAGCTCCAACCCAATGAGGAACGGGCACGTTAAACAGTGGCAGTGCAGTGCACTGAACACTGTAACATTACAAGATTCCATGGGGACTTGGAAGAGAGAGCAATTAGCCATGTGCAGGGGAGCTATGACTCAGGAGGATGCCACTCAGCGGGATCTTGAATGACAGAGCATAGGATTGCCAAGAGGAGAGGGGAGAAGTGTCCTTTCTGTAGAAAGGATGGCATATACAGAAGGGATGAGGTTTAAAGCAGCAGGACATGGTTGAAAGCAGCAAGAACTGAGATGCATCTGATTTTAAAAAAATGTTTTGCATGGGCAAAATGCTCAGTTTGTTGTCTGAGACACACTGTTTACTTAATACCCAGAAGTTGCTATTGTGGTGGCTGTTACAGGGCAGACTTAGTACCAGGCTGCCCAAGGCCCTATAAGATTGGCCTTGTGTGTGTGTGTGTGTGTGTGTGTGTGTGTGTGAAAGGTCATTGAATGATTGCATTTGGGGAGTTTCATGATCATATTTGCTTATTTGGATACCTGGGCTGCAAAGCCAAGAATGGGTTTTTGAAAGCAAGATTGGCACAGGAAGGCATATAGAGAGGCTGCACCAATCCTTCAGAAAGCAGTGCTAAGGGCTGAAATGCAGAGAAAACAGAGAGAAATAGATTTGAGAAAACTTCAAGAAATTAAGTTAAAAGGACTGCATGGCTGATTGGACAGGGGTGAAGGAAAAGAGAAGTCCAAGATAGCTCTCAGACACTCTGGAAGTCTGAGCTCCCATTACCAGAGTTATGGAGAACAAACTGTCCTAACCGTGGAGACACTTGCTGGAGTAAGCTCGGGAAAGAAAGCAAGCCAGGAATTCCTGGCCTTTGTCCTGTGTGCACTGCCTCTGCTGGCTGGAATGCTGTGTTTATATTAAGAGCTCTTTGACACTCTCCAAACCACAGTTTGAGCAAGGCCACCCAGGGGAGAGCCCAGCAAGCCGTGGGATGCTGTGTTAACAGGATGCAGAAGTCTCCAGGCAGCAAAGTGTTGATAATTTAGTGTTGCCCTGGACTTGATCTAAGGTACCGCCTACGTTTGACCTTGCTCCAGCTCCACTCTGACTTCACCTCCCGGTCACTACTGACCTTTCCACTCAGATCAGGCATGAGAAAGAAGGAGGAGGGAGTGGGGATACCTCATCTGCAGGGAAAAGCAGAAAGTAAGAGTGATTTGTAAATCAAGAGACAGCCTGACCAGAGCTACCTAAATTGCATTCCCAAGTGGAAACTGAAGAGTCCACTTGAGGATGCAGATTAATTAACTGTGATGTTCGGACTGTTCCCCGTGTGGGTGAGCGCCATGGACTGCCCTGACAGCACAGCTCTGCAGGGCCCTGCTGCAGGAGCTGAGGAATCATCTTTCACAGGGGAGCATGGGTCTCGGGCTGAACCCGGGCACGCAGGCGCCTGCCCACATGAGCCAGCAAGGAGATGGTTTGCAGAAAAGGAAGGGAGTGTGTGTGCAGATATTTCACTCTCATAATCTGTGAAAGAGCGAGGAATTGGAAGTACAGAATGGGAAGTCCTCAGAGGGTTTTTAATGCCTGTGCATGAATTATAATAGAGCTTGGTCTTTGAAGAGAACTTAGAAAGAATTTAGTCTGATTCCTCCCTTGTACAGAGGTCACAAGTTGTTGATTGGTAGAGCCAGAACACAAACCCAGGCTTTCTGACTACAGTGCTCTTGGAATGTAAATACTGTGCCTTCTGCCCAGACTAGGGAAGAGGAGAGTTGAGCAACAATCTGGTTGATTTCATCAGAATCATTGTCCAACCCAAATAACAGCCTTCTAATCCCTCAAAGACAATCATTTTCCTTTAATAGCTGACTCTTACTCCGCTGTCTCTGAACCTGGCTTCTCCGCTGGGAGTCATTTAGATTATATTCACAATAAGAGGACCAAGTAAAAACAATGGAAAAGGAAGTTTTTTTCTTTTTTCTCTTAGTTGTTCCATCTTACTTTCTCCCAACCAGTTGGTATTTTCCTGTGAAATTTCAGGGCCCCAAATAGGTCAGGGATTCTCCGCGTCTTCCTAACTCTCTCATACTGCATTCATATCAAAATGTACATATTCAGGGTTTCTCTCTTCTGTGATAATTGTTACTGTGGAAAGAAAGTGATAACCAATACCTGCCAAGATGTTAATCATGACCAGTGACACCTTAATTCAATAACTTTCATACATTTTAAAACTTGTTTTTATTCAAAGATCAATATATGCACATTACTGGCGGGGGGGAGGGGGGGAAGGAATCAGCGCAGAAGAGAATACAATGAAATGCTAAACGCACATCCTAAACTCCAAGTCATGATTTCCAGGTCTACAGTTATGTATCTTTCCCAAACTGGTATATGCATACACAAGCATATAAATGTACATTTTAAACACATTTAGACTATACCATAGATACTCTCCTGCTACTTGACTTTTTCATTTAATGATGTGTCCGGATAGATTTCCGTATCAGAATATATAGGTCTATCTCTTCTTTTTAACAGCTTCCTTGTCATTTCGCTATGTGGAAGCACTATAATTTGGGATGATAGGCATTTAGGCTGTTTCCAGTTTTTTACACTCTTAGGAATGATTTTTTAACATTCTGAAGGTAAAGTACCCTTCCTGTAAATGCTTTTGCGTGGAAGCTCCTTCAGCTTCTCAGGGGAAAAAGTAGTCTTGCTGATGAAAATTGGTGGTGTTGGTGAGCTAGGGTGGTTGGCGAGTTCTGCCGTGTCTGAGGGGTCCCAGAGGAAGTGTTCAGGGAAGCTACCAGGGATCCTGGGAATTCAGTTTGAAAAACTTGCTGCAATTACATATTTACCTTGGCAATGGTATTCATTTATATTTTAAAATAAAGAGTCTAAAGAATGAATTACTCATGGAAGAATTTGGGGCACTGCACCAAATCACTGCCGGAGATGATTTTAAGTGACAGTGCTTTTCCTTATGTGACAGTGTCTTTCCTTATGCTTCTTCAATCAAATTATCCACTGGACAGTTTGGACCCTTGTAGGTAACTCTCCACTTCCCATTTCAAGACTGTATCATGGACACTCAATTCACCAATAGGGGCCTAAATTAAAGACCCCCGAGCTAGGAATCAGGACTGCAGGGCTCCTGTTTCTGCTTTGTGGCGCTAATTGCACATCATTTTAAAGCCTTCATTTCAAAGTGTGTGAAATGGCTGGAAAAGTCTCACCCCTCTACCAGTTATCATAGCAAATACAGGTAAACTCCTTGGTATTCTAGTCCACGGCATGTAGATACATAAAAAGTGATTCTCATTTTCTTTCTTGATCCTCTGGAGAATAGGTATTTAGGAAAGAATGTTAATTTGGAGATGAAAAGAAAGATGATGAATTAGACTTTGTATATATCAAGTTCTTAACAGGGTTTTAGGTGTAGTTCTTGGATTCAGGAGTGAGATCATAGTTGGAGCCACAGAAGCAGGCATTGCTTTTTGATTAGACAATGTAATCAATATCTAAATGAATAAATGAATGCCTAGCTGAATGCATAGATGAGAACAGGAGGCAAAGGGCGCTCAACTCTTGGCAAAACAATCATTTTCTTGGGCTTAGAACAAAAAACCCCTTTTTTCATGTGCATTTGACTCATTTTTTTTGAAGCCTAAACTACCCCCTGCAGAGTGGCTTGATTCCCCAGTAGTCAAAAGGATGGGGGGATTTTACCTTGTTTCCCCAGCTCAGAATCCTAGCATTGCAGTGTGCTAGTTGAATCCTTGGGCCTGAGTTTGCTTCTGCTTAACTTTCTGGTTGACTCATTTCCTCTAGTGTTGGGGTCTGCCTTGCTATTGCCTGTTTCTCTGTATTCCAGTTTCCCTAAGAGCAGTCCTCAAGCCATCCATGTCAGAATCATCTAAAGAACTTATTAAAAATGTTCTGTCCTAGGCTTAATGATTCAAAACCTCTGTAGATGATGACAGAGAATCTTCATTTTTAATTAACACTCCATGTAATTCTTATACACATTAGAGTTTAAAAACTACTGTCTCACCCAAATAAGGACTGAAATCCTTATCCTGGTCTCAGACCCAAGACTTTTTAATCATCCCCTTGTTGACTTCCTTTCTACCTACCTGTCTGCTTGTTCTGATCTCCATATGAAGACTGATGCTGACTGTCTGTTGCCATGGTTTCCAGATGGAGTGCCGTCTACTGGACTGGACTTCTTACCGAGGCCTTTAGTGGATGTGTCCTTCTCCCATGGGCAGGTTCACTTCGGTTGGCTAGTTCTCCTCCCTTCGGACCTGATCAGTTGGCCCATTTCCCATCTTGCCGATTCAGGACTTTTAAAAAGCACAATAGTACAGTTAACATGAGTCAAGTGATTATCATCATGTGCCATTGACTTATTTAATCATCGCAACCTCTAAATAGATATTATTATTTTGCTACATTTGGACATATGCTCAAATAAGTTAGAATATGGCTATTAATTTTCTGCAAGCATGTAACTTGGTGGTCTTTCTGGCCAACCCCCTGCCTCCGGATGGTCACATCTGAGTCCTATCCATACATTCACATTCAGAAATCCAGCTTAAGGTTGTTTTATGGATAGCTCAATAAAAATGCTTTTGGAGAATTCTTTATAGATAGATAACCAGAGCTGGTCCAGGCAAGAATCTGTGAAATCTGAAATGGATTATGGACTAATAATGAGTCCCAAGTCAGGATGTCCAGAAACTCCAGGTGAGAAGAGAAGCAGAGGGGTAGTTGGCAATAGGGAAGGGTCCTGATTTGCAGGGTTCTGAGTCCTGCACCAGAACTCAAGAACTCAGTCCTGTTGATGCAAAGGCTGCCAAAACCGTGCAGCTTCCCAGTTCTAGAGGAACTGAGTTAGTCACAAGTTACCTGGGATAAGGACTCACACCTAGGGAAGTAGCTGCCAGAACAACACCGTATGATGATGGAGCTTTAGAAAAAAGTCAGAGGCCGGGCGCAGTGGCTCATGCCGGTAAACCTAGCACTTTGGGAGGCTGAGGTGGTAGGATTATTTGAGGCCAGAGTTCAAGACCAGCCTGAGCAATGTGGCGAGACCCCATCTCTACAAAAAATTTTAAAAATTAGCCAGGTGTGGTGGCACATGTCTGTAGTCCTACTTGGGAGGATGAAGCAGGAGGATCGCTCAAGCTCAAGAGTTTGAGGCTGAGCTATGATGATACCACTGCACTCCAGCCTGAGTGGTAGAGTGAGACTCTGTCTCGAAAAATTACAATACAATGCAATAAAATAAATATATGAACTATATTTACAAAAATCAGTCAGAGTGGTCAGACTAAAGGTTCAAACATACAGCCAAACTGGCACCAAAGGCAACTGACTGCAGAGCTGCAGCATGAGGGGCTGGAGCTCCTTAAATCTCTACTAAGGTCAGCATTTGGGGAGTGGGGAGGGAGTGAGGGAGAGTGGGGGTAGTAGCCCCAGCTATAGGGAACGTGAATAGGCCTGCAAAGACTGGGACCCAGGAAGCCTAGTTGAGATGCTTTGCAGTTGCAACAAAGCACAGTTCTTTGTGTTTTGGAAAAATCCACAGCAATTTCTTGACTTGCTTGGATTTAAAACTAAAATCAATTTGTATTAGATTAGCTGTGTGTCAGTATAGGCCAGGCTTTCAGGCTCCACCAGTTTTAGGTAAATTGAATTGGCAATTCAGTATCCTTTTCAGGTCTGAGGGTCATGCAGCTGACTCCAGGAAAAACAAAACAGAACAAAACAAAACCACAAACAAACAACACATAGATTAGACAAGCAGGAAATGGAGCCAGAGGGCCATGACTTCAGTGGGGCAGACGGAGTCTCCTAGAGTTCATCCTGTCTAACCCTCTGCTTCCAGAAAGGACAGACTCAGAGAGGTCCAGATAGCTGGGAATTTAAACTGTGTTAACAGTTTGCAGAGGAAAAGGGCCGTCCCTTGATGCCGATTTAGAAATTTCCCAATAGAATAACTACTGTTAACTGTCACCAAGCACTTTCACTGTGTGGAGTACTGCACTAAGCTCTATTGCAGATATTACTTCATTTAAGTATCACCATGCGTGGAGTAGGTACATGAGTATCATCATTATACATGAGGAAAGCAAAGCTGAGAGAGACTAAGTGTATTACTCAGGTTACACACCTGGTAAGTGGTGGAGCAGAATTTGAGAAGAGTTCTTTTGAGGCCAACCATTTTTCCACATCACAGTGAAATTCGGAGATGGAAGCCCGATCTCCTTTTTCATTCCTGTAGAAACTCTTTTTTTAAATCTATCTTTTTTTTTCTCCTATTCCTTTCATCCCATCTTTCCAGAAATTCAAGTGTTTTTTGTTTGGTTGGTTTTTTTGTCTGGAAAATATTTTATTTGGTTTAAGATTATTTTAACTATGGCAAGTAAATATTTCCTAATCACAATCTCTCTCTTAAATGATTGCTGTATCTTGCTCCCAAACCCCAAGAAAGACCAACTCAACTAATGGAGAGTTTTTGAGCAGAAATTCTTCTGCAGTACCTAAGATCATGGGTACATAATTCCATGTCTTTTTCTTCCCTCTCCTACCATCCCCGATGTGTGGGGGAGGCAGGAATTCAGCACCCACAATCCAGAGCCTTCTCCTCCCACTGTCACTGCCCGTGAGCCCATCGCCTGTCCACAGAGACATCTCTGCCACTGTCGTCAATTATTATTTCTCAGGCACCCACGGAGTGCCCAGCACATCAGAGAAGAAACGAATTGACTCTTCTGTCAACAATCACCCTGCAAACAGCCAAATAATTTTGATGTTCTTCAAACATATTATAATTAAAAAATTACATGCTGGGAGAAAAATTATAAGCATTTAATCAGAAGAGAGGGTCAAGCTGATGTAATTAGGGAGGGAAATGTGTAGGCTTTTATCAACAGAGCCAGTTTCATCACTATCCTGGTGAAAGCAATTGGATTTGAGGCTACGATGTTTCCATCAAGTTACTTTTGAATTGAGAAAATATAATTTCATCTTGTTTGTGCAGGGTTGTCTTTAACCTCAGTGCTCCTCTCTGAGATCACTCCCCTCTTGCAATCCATTTCCATGGCCACAGCTTGCTTCCCACTGTGGATCTCAGATCAATGGTGACCTAATACCTAGATGCATTTTAAAAACAGTTAGCCCCAGTGACAAAATTACAAATGCAGGATAAGAGAAAGTGCCCAGACGGCAACCACTGAGGTATCTGCCAGAAAGAAAATCTGTTGGTAAGCTGGCTTTGCTTTTAAGAGAGTCAAATCATTCAATGAATCAAAAAATTGCCCAGGTCTTAGAGCCATGAATGAGAGACCATGGAAATCCAAGAAGAAAACAAAAGAAGCACATGTGAGTTTCCTTACTGCCCCTCTAACAGATCTTGGGGCTGTGTATATGGCAGCTGGTTGGGTAGGTCACACATGCTCAGAGAGATCTTATGCTTTCTTCCCTCTGGCTCAAAGCATCTACCTGTTCTATGAGTCACTGAGATGGAGAGAAATTTATGCTCTTCTTAGTGGAAGAAGCTCCACTCTGCCATCCAGAAGCAGGAAGTTTGTGTGCATGTGTGTGTGCACGTGTGTATGTGTGTGTGTGTGAGAGAGAGAGAGACATTTTTACTACCTATCCCCTGACATGAAGAGGTGCCTTAGGGCCCTCTGTCAGTTCTAATATAGGCAGCATGATAGGGGGGGAAAAGCCCTGGAATGGCAGGTAGGACACTCGAGTTCAGATCATTAAGAATTGTCTCTTTCCCTGGAATTTGGCAATATGTTATATATTACAGTAATACTTTGGTAATAACAATCCCAATCTCTTAATTTTTTAATGCTTCGTGACTTCAAAACTTTTATCTAGACTATGTTAAATGAGCCTTATCATAATTATCTGATATAGGCATCTATTATTATAATACATATATTTGTTCTACCCCAAAGGATAGGACTCTGATAGGTATGATTTATCAATATTTAAGAGGTGGGAAAAAAAGAGGTTTAGGGTAATAAGGGACTTGCCCAAAATCACACAAGCAGATAGGAAGAGCTCAAACACAACTCAGATTTCCAGTGCTCTCTTCAAAACCCTGATATATTGCTAGAAGGTAATGATACCTTCTGTACACTATCCTTGTAAGCCTCAAAGGAAAGAATGCTTTTGAAAGTACTTTGAAGAATGTAAACTCAATGTATAGTTTTAAGTTTCTACAGTCTCTGATGGGTGTGTGAATGTTCCATTTCCTATGTAGCTGGATTACAAACCAGTAACATAAATTCCGACTTCCACCAGGCATACTGTTCTCTTTTCTGGAAGTAAATGCTAAGGACAAGGCCTCACCCAAAGATGAATTCAGAGAGAGAGAGAGAGAGAGGGAGAGAGAGAAGGAGAGAGAAATGCAATACAAATGACAAATAGACATTGGGCAAAGACATAAAGTAAACACGGCAAGGAAGCAAATTGCTGCTGCCCTCCTCTTAACAGAGAGAAAATGCTGAGCCACAACCAGAGAGGAGAGGCTGGAAGGATGGAGACAGATGCCAGAGATGGCGATAGAGTCTCAGACAATGCTCCAAATGCACATGGCTGATATTAAATACGACAGTTTGAGAGATGATGAGCTGGAACTGTTGACAGCTGAAGACAGGAAATGGGAGCAGAAGGAAGACTCTCCCAGGATTATGTTCAACAGCACGGGCGGGCACAGCCCGGGGCTGAGCATCAGAGGCGCACAGAGGCAGTCTGTGAGCATGGCTGTTGGGACACGTGTGTGCATATGTGTGTATGTGTGTGTGTGTGAGTTACACATCTAACCTTTCATTTATCCATCCAGCTATTTGTATCTCTTCACTTGCTTAGCAATGTCTGCTATGTGCTGGGCACTGGGCTAGGCACCAGGAATAAGAAGAGGAAAGACAAAGGTCCTTGTCCTCCAGAAACTCATGGTCTAGTGAAGGAGAAAAAGAAGTAATGAATGATCATTTTATATACACATGCTATAAGACATATATGGGCCGATGCTATGGTGCCCTGATGAAGGTCACCAAAGCCAGACTGGAGTGAGGGCAGGGAAGTGGAGAGAGAAAGAGGCTGGAGACAGCACCAGCTCCCATGAGGAGGATGGATTCCATACTAGTTAGGTTAGGTGGTGACCTAAGGGCTTGCTTTCAGAATTAATCCACAGCCATTGCACAAGAGTACAAACAGAGAGCTTTCTCCAACTCTACGCTGATAGCCACTTGCTTCTTCAGTGGATACTTCCTCCATCTTGCCCCTTCCACACAGAACTCTGCTTTACTAATTAAAAGGTTATTACACTTTTTTCCAAGTGCTGTCCTTTGCTACTACTCATTAGCTCAAAGATCTTCTAAAACTCAGGCATTTAGAGCTTGTGATCTGCCCACTTGGATCCAGCCTCCCCATCACATCACCACCATCATCTCATCATCCCATTCATGGCAGCTCTTCTGGTTCTGAGTGAGAGAGGAGGAGCTGTCTGGGCTAGGGACCACCATTTTTGACTTTTGGTCAAAACCATCTAATTTTTCAGCTGTGTTTCCTACCCAAAGAGCAAAAGACAGCTGGTTTTAGCTCTAGGATCTCTTGGCTTGACTGCATCCGCTCTCTAGCATCTGTTCTTTGCACCTTTTATCAATGATATCTATTTTCTTTCCTCTATCTCTTATGTCTGATCTAGGATACCTTTAGGGGTCTACAGCCCATACCTCTACACTTTGGGGTTCCTATCATAGATCCTGTTAGCTTTCCTGTTATGCTGTGAGACACTCATACTGAAATATTCTGTACTTTGTCCTGAACTTTACTTTCCAGGCTTATATTTCACTTTGCTCAATGAAAAATTTTAGATATTCCCAATCCTGCCCTTATCTGGCTCACATTTCTCTACACTAGTGGTTTGGCATCCTTTATAATACCCTTCTATAGTTTACTCACGTTCATCACATACTGACTTCCATTACACATTAAAGTTAATACTCAGTAAATATTTGTAGCTTAAGAAGACAACACCTTCTCCTTGTTGAAGTGGGTTGATTATCAGGTTGTCTAAAAGCAAGTTGGCTAAAACCATTTCTCTTGATAATTAATTTGTCTAGTTTGCCTAAAATTCAACCTTCTAAGAAGTCTCTTTATATCTCTTTAAGGATCTCATTTTATAAAAATATTTCTGCCACATTTAGTAATTTTTGAGATAATTTTAACCCATTTTCCAAAAAGTACTATCAACTTAATTTA
This sequence comes from Lepilemur ruficaudatus, assembly GCA_963574885.1. NCBI lineage: Eukaryota > Metazoa > Chordata > Mammalia > Primates > Lepilemuridae > Lepilemur > Lepilemur ruficaudatus. The sequence goes on along the minus strand of CAUYRT010087433.1, from coordinate 51,490 downwards.
AAAGTTTTGATAAGTATGCACTGTATTTGCATCATTTTATGAATGGTTGGACTGTTTTGAATCCTTGTGAATAGCTTTCATATTGATTTTATTTTTGGATACCACAGAAATTTTTAACCAGATTTTCTAGAGACTTTATTTTTCAAAAATTTTTTTCTCACAATAAATATTTACCAAATCTGCACAACACTGATTTTGTGTAACATTTGTTACTGATAAAAAGCTGGTAGTGTACCCATCCCTCCCAGTTCTCTATCATTTGAGGGAAGAATGTAATTTTCTCCAGTTGCTCCTCTTCATCCTAGTTCTTGTTACCAGGTATCCTCTTAGCCACAAGTAATGTGGGGACCAGAGTCACCGTGCAAAAAGAAACAGATTGCAGTTCATTGTGCTGGCCCATTTGTGGAATTTTAGTCAGATGAACCTAGACTAAAAATACAAATCGTTTAAGGTCATGAAAGCCACGAGACCTGATGAATTTGTGTTGACAGTTTTAAAAAAAGAACCAAAATAAAACATCCAAACTGCTTTCTAAGAGGAATATTTTTTGATGGATTTTTAAAGCAGGTGTACAAATTCTCAGGGCTAAATTGTTCCCCAAGTACATTTTAATGGGTTCATTTGCGTCCGACTTGTCACAAATTAGAGGAAACTTGGCATTTGTTTTACTTAAAGATCTCTTGCATCGGGTTTCTCCTTCAATCAATTCTCAATTTCCCATATTTTCCAAATTTAGCCGGTCCTCCGTGGCTGTACACAGATGAGTCAAACAGCCTCCTGTTTCTGTGTACAGGCAGGCAAATAGCAGGACTCACGAGGAACTTTCTGTGCTGAGTACATAATTTGGTCATAGAAATTAATCTTTTTGCATTAGAACACCGTTGAATTAATGAGCTTGAAGTTACAGCCAGAGAAATCAGCACAGTGATTCATAGGGAGAGACGAAAAATATAAAAGAGAGATATAAAGAGGAATAAATGAGGCAGTTCTAAGTCAGTATAACAGAAATTCCAGAAGAAAAAATGGCAGAGGTGCAACAACCAAGGAAAAGTTTCCAGACCTGAAGAGATATATGGAAGTGTGCAAATTGAGAAAGAATTCAGAATCCAAAGTAAATAAATTAAAAATTCCACATCTATGTACATAGTAGACAAACTTTAGAACAGTGATGGAAAAGTCTTAAAACCAACCAAAAAAGTTAGATTACCTACAAAGAAGTTACAATTATATTGACAGCAATATCCTATCAGCGGTAAACAATTCCTGAAGATAATAAAGTATTTTCAAAATGCTAACTATCTTATTTGAGATAGAAAATTGCCCACATGTATGATAAAAACTCTAGCAAACTAGAAATAAAAGAGAACTTCCTCAACTTGACAGAAATTGTTAGAAGAATAAGAAGCAAACCTATTTAATGGAGAATCTTTAAATATACAGGGGTATGGTTTTCACAGATTACTACACTAATGGTCCTGGCCTATGCTATATGAGAGAGAGAAAAAAAAAAAAAAGAAATAGGACACGAAGCATTGAAAAGGAAAAGATAAAATTGTCATTATTTACAAACAAGATGATTGCCTATATGGAAAATGTACAAAATTAATAGGCAAAATGTTGTAATTAAAGTGAATATAAAGCAAGATCACTGGATAAAAAATCAATTCATAAAAATGTCTAGAAAATAGTAAAAGTAAAACACTATTCATAAGAGTAATAAAAACAATTAAGGGGAAAATAAACTATATTAAAAAACACAAAGGAAAATCTGAAAAAATGCAGAAATCTTTCATATCCTCGAATGAAATGTGATGAAAGTATTATAAGAATATTGATTCTGAGTTAATTTATAAATCTAATTTAATTCTAATAAAAAAGTCTAGCTTACTTTTTAAAGGAATTAGATAAATTTATTTGGAATTTATATGAATTGATATGTGTCACAAATAGCTAAGCCAACTTTGAAAAACACGAAAAAGATGAGATTTTCTTTACATGATAGTAAGCACCCTACAAAGCCATATCAATAAGAAGAGTATGGTGCTACTGAAAGGAAAGCCACATAGAACAATGAAACAGAGTGAGCCTTAGAGGACCAAGGATACATGAAAACTCGATAGACAGTAGTGGATGCTCAGAGGGTCATTGCTACCTAAAAACATACACAGTAAGAACCTCCAGAGCAATGACAGATTTACATGTGTAAGGTATAACAATTAATTTAATCACAATATCTTTGTAAGCTCGGAGTTGTTGAAGACAATTAAAATTTCAGAGTTCAAATTTATAAAGCCAAAAATTGATTAATTTGATTACAGAAATCTTCAGGATTTCTGTTTAAAAAAGGATACCACAAGCAAAGATAACAGACGATTGATTATGAAAAATATGTCAAAGGACTGACATCTAAAATATATAAGAAATAGCTACAAATCCACTAGAAAATTACTGAAACCCAAGAGAAATTGGACAAAAAGATATGAACAGATAATTTACAGAAGACAAACTCATTACTAATTAGAAAAATGAAAATTAATATGATGATATATCACTTCATATACATCAGGTAGGCAAATATGACAAAGCTGGGTAATTCTAAGTGTTGGCAGAGATGTGAGAAGCAATAGACCAGAGGCACACTAGCCACATGATTAGCCCTTGAAAACATAGTCCTGGGGAAAAATGTATTACGGTGTACAGAGTGAAGTCTAGCACTATCATTTGTGTACATTAAAAATGCATGCACAACAATTACGTTTTATAAGAACAAATAAGAATTAACTAATACACATCATGCATTTTTAAATTAAAATGGAGTGGAGACGAGCATGAGGAACAGGAAAAATGAAGACATACGTGCACACATAAAAGAACGCAGGAGCCTTGAATGGATTTACAGTGATACTATACCATAAACCCAGATGGACTGTTCACTCTCTGCACTGAGCTTTTTTTTTTTTAATATCTAACAAGGGTAGCAACTATATAAAGAGGAACAGAATTCATAACTATTAAACAGAAAGATAGAATAAAAGAGACTAAAGAATATTATATAAGAGAGGAAAGAAGTATCAAAGAATAGATTAAAAAACACAATAATTTGAAAGCAGAAGACACAGTGATAGAAATACACCAATCAGTAAGAATAACACATATATTAATAAATGGATAAATCCTCCTGTTAAAGATAGATTTTCAGAAAGAAAAAAATCCAGTTATGTGCTGTTTACAAAAGACATTTCTAAGACTCATGAGACAAAAGAATTGAAAGTAAAGGAAATAAAAAGATAAGTAAGCATATTACCAAAATATATTATGTGACATGCTTACCAAAGGAAGGTGGGAAGTAACAATGTTTTTATTAATATTATTTTTAATTGACAAATCATTATTGTATACATTTATGGAATACAAGGGATGTATCCAATGTGGAATGATTAAGTCAAGCTAATTAACATATCCATCACCTCACATGCTTATCATTTTTTTACAGTGAGACATTTGGAAATTACTCTGTAAGCTATTTTGAAATATACAATACATTATTATTGACTAAAGTCACCCTGCTGTGCAATAGATCGCCAAACTTAACAATTTAAAAATAGTTTTATTAAGATGTAATTGCTATATAATAAACCACACATTTCAAGTGTACGATTTAACAAATTTTGGCATATGTATATATCCGTTAAATCATCGCCATCATCAAAATAGTGAACACACCCATTAACCTCAGAAGTTCCCTTGTGCCTTGCTGTAATGTCTCCCTCCAGGCTCTCCACCCTCTGGCAAACACTGATCTACTCTTTGTCACTATAGATTAGTTGGTATTTTTCTAGAATTTTCTAGAAAATGTAAGAATGTAATCTGTACTCTTTTTGGATTCTTTCACACAGAGTAATTATTTTTGAGATTTATCCTTTATTACTGGAATTAATAGCTGATTCCTTTTCCTTGCTACATAATATTCTAGTGTAGGATATAGCACAATCTGTCTAGTTATTCACCTATGAATGGGTATTTGTGTTGGTCATTCTAACAGATGGACAGTGGTATCTTATTGTGATTTTAATTTGCATTTTCCTAAGAACGAACGATGTTGAACATCTTTTCACATGCTTATTTGTCATCTATATATCTTCTTTGGTAAAGTATTCAAATCGTTTGCTCATTTTTTTGAGTTGTTTGCTTTATTATTTATTATTGAGTTTTGAGAGTTCTTACTGTGAAGCAGGTCTACTACCTACCAACACCAAGAGAGGACTCCCACTGCACGGAGAGTAGCAAAGACCATCATTATGCCAACTACCAGAAACAGGAGTCCCTGTGCTTATGCCCATTGCATCCTGGGCTGCGGTTTAGGTCCACTGTGCACTGGTTACCACTTTGTCTGAGTCCTGTGAGACAGAACACACACAAGTTGTGGGAAACTGGTTTATTACTTACAAATAGACAACAAGTGACAGAAGTCTCAGATTCATTGTGAGCTAGTCCTCCAAAGCTTAAGAAAGGTGCCAGGTGTGGATGGAGTGGTGGATGCCCCACTTTGCCCCACAGCTGAGGGACCCCGAAAGGCAGAACACACCTGGTTATATGCTTTAGGAACCGTATGACTTACTGGGTGAAGCTTTGAAGGGCGTTCTGCTTTTAGGGGAGGGAGGAGCAAAGCTCAGGCTATTCTGGGCAGTTCTTCCCTAAATCAAGACGTTACATTCCCCAGGAGGGATAGGAACAAGACCTGGGCTGTTTCAGGCAGTTTCCCTCTATCTCGGGAGCACGTTCTACAGTTATTCTTGAGAATTACAAGGAAGAAAGTGGGGAGAACTAGGTTGATCCAAGGCCACCCAGAGATCTGTCTGGCACTCTTATATTCTGGATACAAGTCCTTCATGTCTTATAAATACTTTTCCCAGACTGTGGCTTGTCTTTTGATTCTCTTAGTTTCTTTTTCAGGACCTATTTTTAAACCTTTGATGAAACAAATTTATCATTTTTTTCTTTTATGGATCATGCTTTCAGTGTCATTGATTATAAATTTTTGTCTGATTCAAATTTTTTTCCTCTACGTTTTTTTCTGAATGCATTGGTTCTTTTGGGTCTTGCTTTTAATCTCTGTTAAGAGAGACCTAGCAGTGCAAGGTCTAGCACTGATTATTTTCCACCACTGAGGAGTGATCCTTCAGAATTCTCTACTCAAAGACCAGTGAATCATAAAAATTTCCAGTCTGTCTGGTGGGAAAGAAAATATTCCCTAACCTGGGTGAGCACTGGTTATATTCTTTCTAATCCTTTCTGAGTGGATCTTTCTTCAGCCTTAGGCATTTTTCTCACATGGCTGTACTTATCAATTTTCAGCTGAATACTCAAGAGGTAACCTCCAAGATCTCCAGAGTTCTCTTTTTGTGCAGTTCCTTCCTCTTCAGTATTCTATCCTGTGAACCTTGTTCTCTGCTGTCTTGTAGCTGTTTACTTTACTCGGGGAGTCTGCCAAACTTTACCTGAGTTCCCTCTCCCTACATCATATCCTAGAAACTCTCTCAAAACAGCAAGCTGGATCAATTTCTCATCTCATTTGTTTCCCATCTCTCAGAGATCATTATTATTCATTACTTGCTATCTAGTGATTTGAAAATTATTTTGGTTTTTGTTTCTTCGTTTTTTAGGAAGGTAAATCCAGTCGCTGTTACTTCATCTGGGTTGCAAGAAAAAGTCCTGGTATAACAATACTAGCAAAAGAAAAAATAGGTTTTACTATTAAGCATAAGTAAGATCATTGCATAAAACTTAAAGAAGTTATTTACCAAGAAATACAAAATTCAGAGTACCAAGGAATTGTTGGCAAAGAGTCTAAGTTCTTTAGCCACAATATAACAAGTTTTAAAATCATTAATAAAAATACAGCCTTGTAGAATCTCACAAAATATTCACACGGGATATGAGAATTTGGGGGCATAAAAACAGAGACTCATGTCTGAGAATGAAAAGATTAATATTAAGAATACATAAAGAACTTGTGGAAATTGATCATAAAATCCAATAGAAAAACAGGCACAGGATTTAGCAGACATATCATAAAAGAAGAAACACGAATGCTCGATAAACACAAAAGACACTCAGTTTCCCAGTAATTAGGGAAATGCTAGAGCAATAGTGATTCAGTTGTGTATCTAGCGAATTTGACAACTGGAGCGTATAATTTTTTAATACTACCTCCTCTATATGACAAAATTGTTTTCAGTGACAATCATGAAATGGAGTTGCATGTGATGTTGAAGGCATTACAGATTTCAAAATAGATACAGACATTGCTTCACTGCCTCTGATTTTGGGGTTTTTAAAATTGCTTTTGTTGAGCTTTACTGGGTCATAGTCATTTTATATTGGTTTCCCACTTCAAATTCCTTTACAAAAGTTAGAATAATTACAAACCAATATGGTCATGGCTTCGAGTTCTTCCATATTCCTGTTAGAGCAAAAAAAAAAAAAAAACAAAAAGAAAAGCACAGTACTATTCATTCTACAATTTTTATATCTACCTAATAATTTAAACTTTGAGCCTTTGATAATAATCTGATATAATGATATTTAATGTACATGTCCAATAACTAAGTAATGAATTTTAATAAAACCCCAATTTTTTCTTAACTTATACTTTAGTTTTAAAACAATTGACAATTAAAATGAATGAATTTTAATGTTAACGATATTGTTCAACTTCAGCAAGACATTGCACGCATGAACTAAAATTTGCACTTACCAAAAAAAAAAAATATTAGACCTCACGGTTTACATTCTGTCTCACCTTTTTAAAAATTAAACATGAATAAATACTTCAAGTGGTCACTTAGAATGACAAAACTGAAATAACTCAAATTCCCTTTCTTTGCTTTTTCAGGCACGGTGCTATCGTTGTTTATTTCCAATCTACTGTTTAAACACAGGAATATGTAGTGCCAGTGGGGTTGGAGATACGGTCTGAGCAGAAGGCCATGCAAACATTCAGGCCATTATAAACTTACGCATGAAATAAAGGTGGGTTGCTGAATCCATGTGTATTCAGGGCCGACTGTGTAACTGGGTGTTCTCCAATTCAACTTTCATGTAAAATGTAATGCTTGTTAACAGACAAGGAATAAACGTGCTAATTTGAAGCCTATGTATATATTATTAATTTTCAACAATAACTGGCATGGGGTAGGTTTGCTCACCTGGAGAACAGGGGGGATATTGGTAGAAATGATCTGAAGCAATGATGTCTTGAAAGTTTATGGATACCAGGAGTGAGATAAACGGCTTGTCCGAGAAGGGCAGTTACAAAGCCAAAAGGAACAAGCATGGCTGGACCACGAGGACACTGGTGCCAGTGAGCAACAACAGCCGAGGCTGTGCGGCCACAGCGACTGCAACAGCTGCGGCAGAGATAGCTGTAAAGTAATTAGTGCATCTGAAAATCCATTTAGGCATCTAGTTATATGACATCTCCAGATGGGAGAGACTGGCATTCTGATTCTTGAAGGACACATATTTTAAGTGGATTAAGAAAGGAAATTATTTTAAATGTAGGAAGGTATAATTAACCCGAGGACCCTGGCTGCAGCGAGATATCGTTACAGGGGAGGACTGAAGGAAACTCAGAGCACACGACGGCTATAGCTGAATAAACAGGGCAGCCCCATCTCCACGGGAGTATTGTTCTATGAATGGATTTTAATTTAAGGGGCAAAAAAGCATTGCGGGGGCTATGCCCGAGGCAGGCTTGCATTCTTTCAGATGAGGACTTAATGAGAGCACCACCTATATGTGTATTCATAGCAAATGGCTGTTTCTTTGCTTTAAGATACTCGGGAGTAATCCTTTGCTTTCCATTTAGATACTGGAGCCAGATGGCCAGGCAAGCTTTGTGCAAGCACTGTCACAGACTACTGCTGGGGTTCCAGAAACTGGGGTGTGGGAGAAGCCGGAGTGAAGGGAAGCCCTTCTCTGGAGAGTTGGGGGACCATCAAGAACAAGGGGTAGGCTTGCGGCAGGATATAGAAGAAGCAGCCAGGAGAGTTGGGAATCAGAAAGACTCGTACGTAGGCCCACATAGGAGTGCTCAAGGGTTGGAGAGGAGTGAGAGATGCTGGAAGCAAAAGGAAGGAAATGGACACCAGGAAGAAGGAAGGAATCTGGGGAGCAGTTGGACACCTCGGTCTAGGAGGATGAACAGAGCTGAGTTCGGCGAGGTCCTCTTACGATGAGCGTCTCTGGGCTGAGATGTAGTTGGCCAAGGCAAGGAGGATTCTGGAAAAGGTGGCAGCCAATGAGGAGGAGGGCAAACAGGGAGCTAGAAGCTGGCCTGGGGCCCGGTGCCTGACTAGTATCTTCCTCTATTGACCCTCCCTAGAGACCCTCCTTCACTACGTTCCTGTCATCATTGTGCTTATCTTCAGCTGTTATTTTTATCTCTTTATTTATCAAAGCAAGCAAGGATTTTTGTCCTTTTTGTTTACTGTTGTGTCCTCAACACCTAATGAAATAGTACTTGGCATTTGATGAATGAATAATTGAACAAACATTGCACTGTCACAGCTCAGTTCGGGTGGAGGTTGACCTAATAATGGATTGAGGGTCAGAGCTGACAGTTACAAAGTCTTTGCCAATCGAATTCAATATATTTGTGGTACAGATTTGGTCCATTTCCCTACAAAGTAAGGTGGGAATTGGATAAAGTCTGGTCTGGGGACTAGGCCAACACACACATGCTGCTCATTCTCCTTTTTGGAGATATTTCCCCAGAGTGAAAATGTGGTTTAATCCCAAGAAATGCTTCGCTTTCTTTTAGGTCTTCTGATGTGTAGGTGCCCTTGGAGAATAGATTTTGTGAAGAGACAAATCATTAAGTGGTTATGAGGACACCAATGATAAAGTCCCAGACCAAAAATCTTATCCCCTGTGCTGGTCTGTAATTCATCACATAAATAGGGACTGTGTTAAAAAAAATTGTTGAACAAATGGAAATATCTCCCTCTAAGGTAGTTTAGTCCTATTTTCTCTTCTTTTTACCCTGAAATAGCGGCAGATATAGCTAGAGCCTGGAATGCTGTGTTTCTGAGGTCATTCATTCTTGTTTTGAGACAAATAACTAGACCAGGTCACTCCAGATAAAATGGGAAAGACTCTTTCATGAATTGTGGGAGGCATATTTAATAGAGATCTTAGAAAACCTGAGGATAAGCCCGGCACTGTTAGAATTTCGCATGGCTGTTGTGGGTATGCTGTTGTTTTGTATTCTTTTCCATATTCATTAAAAGAATCTCCAATTAAGCAGTAAAAAGCCAAAAGAAACATACAGAATTTAAGAAGTGGTGGAAAGACCATATTGGAGGTATGAGATGTGTTAGGGCCTGGCAATCTTTGCATCTGTATTGAAGCAGCTGCTTCCTCCAGGAAAGAGTGGTATGGACTTGGTTTTATTCCTTTTACCTTGAAGCTTAGTCTCTTTGTGCTCTTCGCTGGGCAGAGTACCCAGAATGCTGTGGTACAGTATTAGTGCCAGACTTAGAATCTGCAAGTCACAAATCCAAGTCAACAGCTGTGTGACGTTGGTTGTGTCCCATAGCCCCTCAGCTTCATTTTTTTTTTCATTTGTTCATTTAAAAATTTTCAGCAATTGGTCTGTAAGTTCATCTCTGTCTCCAGTAAAGAGAACCTTGTTCTTTATATAAGTCCTATTATCCTGGAAGGAAATGGCATTGTAATTTCGAGGCAGTGAGATACAGAGGAAAAAAGATAAGCTTTGGAGTCCTAAGCCCTGGATTCAAATTCTTACTTTGCCTCTGACTAGCTGGATCATCGTTATGCCTAAAGTGAAGATGGTACTGTTTTTTAAGTCACGTGATGGCTGATGGAACCAAATGAGATCAAATACACCGTCACAAATGAAAGTACCTAGTACAGGTACTAATGAATAGACAAGGGCCAGGTTGTCCTGGCACTGGAGAGCTGGGCAGGTTGACCACTCGGTGACTGATGCTCCCAAGTCACAGGCTGGCTGATGCCAGCCTGGCCCTGGGCACCCACGTAACACACTCTCTCTAGGAGGAGCACTCCAGAGAAACTCCTCCGAGACCCCTGGCCAGGGAACATTCAGAATTAATAAGAGGCTGAACATCAGATCCGATCTTTATATAACTCTTCAGCATATAACAACGTGTTCTGGGGATGAGGAGAGAAGCTGGTGGGGGCAGGGATATGGAGTTGAGGAAGGGCGAGAGAAGAAAGGCATCTTTGAGATCACATTGAATAAACAAGAATGGAATCCTAAGAAGTAAATTTCTATCAAAAACCACTCAAGAAACATGAGGTGAATTGGCCGTGTCTTGTTTTGTTTCTTGTTCAATCGAAAAGTTGATCAGATCAGTGCTTCTGTTTGATCAAAAACAAGATGTACACCTGAGAAAAATGAACAGCCTGCTGGTGAGTGAAATGTTTTAAAATGGGGGTTTGATTTTGATTAGCTTGCCTTGCTATGCTTCAGGGGGAGCTTATGCCTTCTCTCCACAATGGCCCAGGCTCCCCGCAGCTACCCGGGCATGATTAATATTTGAGGTCAGAGTCTGGCCTGTGGAATTCTAACCCAATTTTACATTAGCATTTTTAAGACTCCCAGGCAAATGAATACTCATGTGCATGCAGGGGTTAGATATGCACATGAGTGCTCCAGAAAGGAAGGTAAAGTAATATGGAAAGATTGATGTTTGTAACTTCAAAGTCAAGGGAATTCAAAGCTAAGCCCCAAAGAGCTGTGGTGGGTCACCAGGGTTGCACAGGATTAAGATACGCACGATAGCCCCTCACCCAGGAATACGAAATAGCACGTTCAGCCTGGAAAAATGTACGCTGGAACAAGATCATCCCAGCTGATTCTCTCCAAGCATCCCAACAAATAGGAGATGGACCCACCCAAGTAAGACTTGCTCTGGAAGTGGCAGATATCTGGACCCAGGGAGTCGCTAGTGGAGACTGTTTTGCCCCCTTATAATTCGGGATATTGGCAAGAATGGACACCTATTTTTTTCCTCCTCTTTCAGAAAAGCTTTCTCTTTTAGACAAAGAACTTTAATCAGAACGTCAAATCACACATGGCAATCAATTGAGGCTGTTTAGGACATTCACAGTAATTGATCTGCTACAAGTTTTTCACAAGTGGACTGCACTCTACATACACATGTGCTTTTCAAAAAATTCAAAAGCTGTTAGGATGTTCTCAACTCCTGTCTGAGGGCCATTGACTGGATGTGATCAGAGAAATAAGCTGGGCCAGCAGCAGGGGGCATTTTGATTAGACAGGAAAAGGAGGTTCCTCCAAATGAGAGTTGTGAATGCTGAAAATGAGGGCTGAGCCAGGCTGCGCAAACTTTCTAGTCATAATCATGAAAGTTGCCACAACATACTAGACATTTCACATACAGCTATCACATCATCTAATGCTCATGACACCAATTAAAGATTTCAATATTCTTCACTCTGAGATTGGGCAACTGAGGCTAAGCAGCTAATTGCTTTGCCCAGAGTAGCACAATGAGTACCAGAATTATGATATGAACCAAGTTTGAGTTCAAAACCAACGCTCCCATTCCCGCCCCCCACCTTCAGGCAACATCTCCTCTCATCTAGCTGTTAAGAATCTGTTTCCCAGAAGATTTTAAGATAGGGCTGCCTTGAGGCTGGGAACACACAAGATAAACATCTTCAGTCATAAATAGCTGGGAATTTGTAAGTCTCACCTTCTTGACTGTGGCTTGGGTGTCTTTGTTGGAAGAAAGTGTTCAGATAAAAGTTGATAGGTGTTTCTTAAAAATAAGAGTATGAAAGATGGAGAGTTTGGGAGGGGGGCGTTCAGTTAAAGTAATGGTGCATCTAAATAGCTGAGTGTCCCAGAGGAGCAGGAAGAAGCTGCCAAGGAAGCAAGTGTCCGTATTAACTCAGATCCAGGGAAAGCAGGTAGAGCCCAGGCTGAAAGCTAAACCACATGCAGTATGGGGGATGTAAGTGGCTTGATTTCATAACCTCATCAGTGATTCTAGTGCTGAGTAGTAAACCACTCTGACAACCATTCTTGGATGGTTTGGAGTGAATTACCTAGCTAAACGTTCTTGTCTTCCTCACTCAGACCCAGTGTGAGCCACTGGGCCTTTGTTATACAGCTCCTTGTTATTGTCCTGGTTCTAATTTTAAATTTTCTGATTAACAACTCATTTAATTGAGGATCAGAAAGCATACAGAATCACTCTTTATTTCAACTTAAGATATGGACAACAGATTCAAACTCCAGGCATTTGATGTCAGAACCTAAGTTTTAACCACTGTATCATGTGGTCTCCCATGTAGTGATGAGCTGACTATTGTAAGAACAACTCCTTACAGACGTTCGGTCAAATTTCTCTTTTTACTTCTGCCTCTCTGTCCTTAAAAGACAACCAAGGTAAAACAAAGCATGAAGCTCAAAACGGACCATAGACTTAAATATATAATTTAAAACTATAAAAACTTCTGGAGAAAACATAATAGAAAATCTTTGTGACCTTGGGTTAAAAAATATTTCTTAGATATGACATTAAAAGCATGATCTGTAAAAGAAAATATTGACAAATTAGACTTTATAAAAACTGAAAACTTCTGTTCTTCAAAGGATATCATTAAAAGAATGAAAATACAAGCCATAGGATAGGAGAAAATATTCGTAAAACACAAAGGATATGTTTCCACAATATATAAAAGCTTTCCAAGCTCAAAAAGAAAACAAACTATCCATTTTTTAAAAAAAAAAAATGGTCAAATTTTTTAAAAAGACAGTAGAGAAAGACATAAGGGAAAATATAAGTTAAAACCACAATTGAGATGTCATTACACAACTACAAGAATAATTGAAATTTAAAAAGGGAAACCAAAAAACTGACATTATCAATTGCTAGTGAGGATGTGGAGCATCTGGAACTCTCATGCATTAATGGTGGGATTGCAAATTGGTGCAGTTATTGTGGAAGACAGTTTTGTGACTTCTTATAAAATGCTCAAATCACTAATCATCAGGGAAATGCAAATCAAAACCACAATGAGGCATCCTCTCACCCCAGTTAGAATGGCTAATATCAAAAGGAAAAAAAATAACAAATGTTGGTGAGAATGTGAAGAAAAGGGAACTCCTACACACTGTTTTTGGGAATGTAAACTAGTACAGCCACTATGGAGAAAAGTTTGGAGTTTCTTCAGAAAACTACAAATAGAACTCTATTATATGATCCAATAATCTCACTACTAGTTATTTATTTAAAGGAAAGGAAATCAGTATACTGAAGAGATATCTGCACTCCAATGTTTATTGCAGCACCATTCACAATAGCTAAAATATGGAATCAAACTAAGTGTCCAACAACAGACAAATGGATAAAGAAAATGTGGTATATATACATAATGGAATATTATTAAGCCATAAAAAGTCCTATTATTTGAGACAACATAGATAAGCCTGGAGGACATTATGTTAAGTAAAATAAGCCAGGAACAGAAAGTTAAACACTCATATGCAGATGCTAAAAAAGTTGACCTCATGAAAGTGAAGAGTAGAAAGAGGATACTAGAAGCTGGGAAGGCTAGGGGAAAGTGGGGGATAAGGGGAGATTTGTTAAAGGATAAAATTACAGCCAGATAGAAAGCAGAAGTTCCAGTGTTCCATAGCATTGTAGGGTGACTATACTTAACAATATTATATATTTTCAAATAGCTAGAAGAGAGGTCATTGAATGTTCCCAACACAAAGAAATGACAAGTGTTTGAGATGATGGATATTCCAATTACCTAATCTGATCACTATATATTGGAGGTATGGAAACATCACTTTATACCCTATAATATGTATAATTATGATGTGCCAATTAAAAGATAAATAAGAATTTTTAAAAAATTAGATATACCCTTACCATATGACTCAACTACCCCACTCTTGGGGGTATTTACCTAAGAAAAATGAAACCTTATGTTGACACAAAAATATGTATGCAAATGTTTAAAGCAGCTTTGTTCATAATCACCCCAAACTAGAGACAATACAAATGTCATTTAACTGGTGAATAAAAACACGCTGGTACATCTATACAACGGACTACTGTTTGACAATAAAAAGAACACACTAGTGATACAGGCAACAGCCTGCATGAATCTCAATGCCATATGCTAAGAGAAAGAAGCCAAAATTTAAAAGCTACATATTGTGTAAATCTAGTTATTTGACATTCTGGAAAGGGCAAAACTACAGAAGCAGATAAGTGGTTGTAGGCCTGAGATGGGGATAGGGGTTAATGACAAGGGAGAACTGGGGGAATCTTTTCTTGTTACAGAAATTTGCTATATCTTTGTGGTGGTGGTTGTACGTGACTGTACACAGTTGTCAAACTATAGAACAGTACACCAAAAGGTGAATTACGGCTCAATAAGGGAAGCAGGAGGAGGTAGGGGGAGGGGAGGAGTAGGAGGAGGAGAAAGGGGAGCAGGAAGAGGAGGGGGAGGAGAGAGAGGGGGAGAGGCAGTGGCAGCAACTGAGGCAGCAGCACAAAACCAAGCAGGGCTCTCCAAGCAGAAGGAGAACATTATTGCAGGATAGATTTGGTCACCAATCTGGGCGGTGGCTGAGTCAGCATAAAAGCCAAGGGGCTCTATGAAGCTTCCCTGAAAAATCAACTCACAAAAGGCAGATTAATTGGAGAAAAGGCGTACAAGTTTATTGAATGTGTATGTGAATGTGATTAGGTTCAACAAAGTATGGACAGCCTTGTAGAAATACAACTGGATGGGAAGGGTATGATCTAATGCTAGCAGACTGAGTGAGGAAACCCAGTGACACTGTCTGTCTAGACTCTTCTAGGCCTCTCTGAGCACGCATTCCTTCCATCTGCATGCAGGGCAGGACCCTCTCCAGAATGGGGGTTTTGTGACCTACCGTCAAAAGAGGTAAATCAGATAATTTCTTTATGGCCAGTTCCTGCACAGATAGGGCAGAGGAACAGTTAGAGTAATATTTTTAGGTTTTCAGCTTTGGGAAAAGGGGTTCTGGTTTCTATGATTCATCTTAGGAAAGAGGAATCCTAGTTTCTCTGGCTGGCCTTGGGGGAGAATAGGACTGAGCGACAGGCGGGCAGGAGGAAAAACTCTTGCTTCTGAGGCTGCTGCTGGAGGCCTTCGTTTGGGGGTATTGCTTTCTGAGCCCCGACACCAGCATTCTCACTCAGTGTGAGGCAGCCTCCTCATCCTTCCCACCATTTTCTTTGTCTCACCCCCAAAGTCTTAATACATTTAAGTTGTCAATAAAGGGAATTTTCGAGAATTCCCTTTCAAATTTCGAGAAAATGCAGAGAGGCACCAACGACTAATTCAAGGCATTAGTGCTTCACTACCTGTATTAAGGCCTGGTCGTGGAGGGGAGAGCTACAGCTTCCCTGACATTTGCTTTATAGATAGAACTGGGGTTTCTAGGACCTACATTGGCAAGAGGGAGAAATAAATGTCCTTAAGCCTGATCTAATAGATTCCCTATAACTTAAAGCAACGGGCTCTAAATTTTCCATCCTCTAGGCTAGGCAAATGCCATTTCCTTGTCTTTTATAGCTTTTGACTTTTCTGTTTAAGGGACACTTGGTATTCTCTCCTCCCCAGGTGTCATGTGAGTTGGGCGGAGGGATGAGGGGAACAAGAAAAGAGATAGTTCTCAGTGCTGCTGAAGGGCCAGGTGCACAAGATGGGAGAAACATCTTTGCAGCCACTGGAAAGAGGGCAGGCTCACAGGAAACAGAAGAATACAAAGGGTGGCAAACTAAAGCTGTGCATTTGCTTTGGGGCTAGAGAAAAAAGTGGGCTCAGAGCTGCAGTACTATGGCCTGAGGATTATAGGTTTGTTAAGAAACTCACGGATAAGATTCCTGGGTGTCCCTGCAAAGTGGGCCATCTGGCGTCGTTGGGAGGAAAAAAATCACCTTTTCAAAGAGGCAGTATGAATGGCTAGAAGTTGGGTCTCTGGAGTCAAGAGGATATGAGTTTAAGGCTCAGCTTTACTGCCTTTGTGCTGTGTAACGGCTCTGAGCCTTGGTTTCTTTGCTGTTAGATGGGGGTACAGTGGTACACACATTACAGAGCTGTGTGGGTAGAATCTATAAGTATAAAAATCTTAGCACAGTGCCTGCCATACAGACATGCTTAACAGCTACTTAAAATATATTTTAATGCCAAATTTGGTCCTGACTATGTATATTCAGGCACACTAAATATAAGGCTGAACAATTACCTGGGTAATCCAGATCGCGTATGCAGCCAACCTAATAAACTTACACCATGGCCTCCTTTTATTTTCTTTTTCCTTGTCATTAGCATGTTTAGGGCTTAACCTATCTATGCACACATTTAGCAGACTCTACCAGGCAATTAGTCGGGATGGCCTAAGTATAAGCTATTTTCCGGTTTGATGTTTCTGGGCTTGAGCAACAAAAGAAAATGTGCAAAGTTCTTCTAGTTTCTCCAACCAGACTGTCCCAAAAAACTTCTCTAAATGTAAAAGTGGCCAGCTTCTCCAAATCCTCTGAGAGATCAGGGTGGCAAGTGATACCCAACGAGGTGCCCCCTGAGATTCTCTTGGAGGCTGCAGGGAACAGGAGGTTTAGGTATGAGTTTAGGAAATTAGACTATAGAACTCCGATTCCCAAACTCTGTGCCAAAGTATGCTGGGTGCTACATTAAACTCACAGAGGTGCCCCAGGATATTTTTAAATTTTTAAGGAAATACAGAGAGACTTGACATCTACAGGACACTGTGCAAAATGACAGCTTGAGGTAAGCCACAGTTCCGGCATTAGATTGCTCAACATTCCTTCCCATGATGTCATAGTTTTACAGAGCCAGATTATTGGTGATTGCTATGATAAAAAGCAAGTACCATGCAAAAATCAAGGTGGAACAGAAAATGGGGGAGACAGTGTTTAATCTAATTCCACAGTTTGCGAAGTTGTGCAGTGCCCAACAGGCACACCCGTCACATTAGTAAGTGTTACTATTCAAGAAGAAAATTAAAATGTTATTTTTTTCAATTTATGTGTATTTTTTTTTAATGACTACTATGTTGTTAGGACATAAATACTCATTAAGATCTTTGGGCCTAACTACTTAAATAGAGCTGTTAGGTATTTCTTTTGGCTTAAGGGACTGTGAAAAAGACTTAGTAAAATATTAAGGATGCCATGAGTGGAAAAGGTTTGGAAACCTGTCCTACAAAGTGCTCTAAAGATGCTGCAGTACACGTTGGCTAATGGCCCCACCTGGCCCAATGCCTGGGGACAGCTAAGTGTGAGTAAGCTAGAGGAACACGGCGTGTTAGAGATGGACGAGACATTTAAAATCGTCTAGGTTAGCGCTCTCCTCTTACCAATAGGCAAACTGAGTCCTTGAGATGCCTTGCCCGGTCCCACTTCTCTTGTGTCTGGGTTTCCAGGGGAGGGAGTGGGAAAGAGCAGATGGGTGAGGAGGGGCAGAAGCGGACAGGTGCAATCCCAGGGGAGCCAACATCCGACTCAACAAGACGAGGTTGCATCGATTCATGAAAATCACACACTCATTTGTCTTCCCTGCCCATTGGGAAGGCGGGCAGTGGGTAAAGAGTAGCTGGAGGGGGCTTTAAGGATATCTTAACGCAGACACTCCTGAATTCTTCCCAAGAGACAGAGAAAGGCGGAAGCAGGATTCTGGCACGTGATGACGATGCCGCTGTGTTCCAGTGTCTGGCTCCAAGAGGCACTTGCCTTGTTTGTTTGTTCCTCAAGGGTAGACTGGGACATCCATATCACAAGAAATCATCTCTATCTAAATTAAATCTCCCCCAGTCTCAAAGAGGCAGGGCTGGGATCTGCAAGGGGAGTGGTTTGGGCTTTGTATCCTTGCGTGCCTCGCATGAAGTCAGCATCTGCATTGGCAGCGCATTGCTGAACAGGAGCGTCTGTGGCTGTTTGAAAGGGGGAGGTGGGCTGGGGGTGGTGGGCTGGGGGGCTTGTGGCATGAAAGGCAAAGGATTCTGAGCCCTAGGGCAGGCTGTCTGGGTCAGGTGTGGAGGCTCTGCAGTTTACCTAAATGTTAGGAGATGGGCTACCTGTCAGATAATGCCAACTCTATTAAATCTGAAGGGATTCTAGAGGTCAGCAGGGCTCAGGCTGGTTATCTGTTTGCAAGATACAAAGCAATATCCAGATAAATTGCTAATGAAAGGGAGCTGTGTAGAGCTCTGTTCAGCCACCTAGAGACCTGTATATGGAAGAAAACATTCAGGAGAGTTCAGGGCTTAAAGGAGGCAGCCCAGTGTGGCTGAAATAGTGCTGGGTTAGGAGTTAGGCTTCTGGGGGCATTGGTCCTGCTTGACTGCTAATTAGCTGTGTGACCTCTGATAACTCACTTTGCTTTTCCAGACATCAGCTCCCCATCCGCCAGTGTAGAGGGCTGCAGAGAGGCCAGGGTGACGTAATAAATGTGACCAGTTACCCAGTGCTTTCTAAGTGTCACCCACAGTTTTAAGCATCCTCCATACTTCACCTATTTTAATCCTCACAGCTCCTATCTGAGGCAGAGGTTGATACAATCTCTCATCACAAGTATAGACGAGGAGACTGAGGTCAAGTTGGTGGAACTTCTGTGTTCATCTCTCTGTGAGTTCAGAGCATGGGCCTCCATCCACCATGGCAAATTTGGGGGCCTTAAGTGTTCATATGATCCTGATTTAGTAGATCTGGGATGCGGCCCACGCATTTGCAGGTTTAATACATGCCTGGGTCACTTTCATGTGAATATTCCATGAATTTTGTTTGAAAAACAGAGTTGTCTTCAGGTATACATGAGGGACTGGTTCCAGGACCCCCTCATATACCAAAATCTGTGCACACTCAAGTCCCACAGTTGGCCTTGGGGATCCCATGTTTACAAAAAGTTGGCCTTCTATATACATGGGTTTTATATCCCATGATGCTGTGTTTTTCATCTGTCTTGGTTTAAAAAAAATCCCTGGATCCATGCAGTTTACTCTCATGTTGAAATCCAGAGCGTGCCCTTTTGCTCTATACACCATGAAGTGACTTGCCTGTATAAGGAATGGTGTTGACTAGAGGGCAACTTGGAAATGAGCACAGCCAGATGCAGGCTGTGGGGGGAACATTAGAGACTGTGTGTCCTGCTGGGCTCCCAGCTCCTGGCCACAGCTCCAGACTCATCCCAGAAAGCCGATCACATGTGGGGTGAAACTACCATGGCAGCCTGGTGGTTGAGCGATTCTTCTGAGCGGGAAGTTAAGTAGGAGGGCTGTGCTGGCTGAACAGAGCCCATGGCCCCTACCCGCTCTGTACAGCATTAATTACCCATCTTATACGTGCATAGCATTCTAGACTTTTTGCCTGCTATACATCTTCTTTGATCCTTTCACAACCACTTTATAAAATGTCTGTGATTTCCCTATTTCATAGGCAAGGAAACTGAAGCTCAGGGAGAGTAAATGCCTCACCGCAGAGGTCTCACAGCTGCTGAGTGGTGGGAGGTGATTCCTGGTCTCCTTGCGTTACATCCAGTGCTCTGTTCAGGACCCTGTGGCTGTCTGCCAACAACCCGGCACCAGCACAGGCACAACGGGGCAACAGAAGGAATGGGGGGCAGCATCCCTGCCCTTGGGTCATTTGCAATTTCGTTGGATGACAAGAGTAATGCGACCAGAGGATAAAACAGCATGTCGCCTGGCCCAAAGAGAATCAGGAGCAAGCACAACCATTAAGAACCTTGCATGATGGGGCACATGTCTGTGGTTTTGATTCAGAAGCAACACTGGCTGCACTACATTAAAAGGCAACATTTCCTTAGGCTGGATATGATTTGGGACTTTTCTACTTGTGATCCTTCCAAGTAAAAGATCCAATTCCTTATGATATGGATGTCCCAGCCTGCCCTGCTCATAGGATAAAGTCTAGAGCCCACATCCCTATCCAGCCTTACCTCTTCTCATGCTTCCTTTCTCTCTGGTCCTCCAGTTTTCCTTCTCTGGAGTACTTGCTCCCTGCCATGCACCTGCCACTTTCCCCCTTCATCTCTCTTTGAGAAAACTCTTACGCACGATTTGGGTCTCAGTTTAAACCTCCCTTCTTCAGAGAATCCTTTCCTGTTTCCTTACATTGAGATGGGCCTCTACCCTAGTGTACGCCCACATAACTAACATCCTAGGCTTTTTCTCTGAAGCACTTATTACAAGCCTAATAGATATTTGTCCTCCCTATTGTAACTTCCATGGGTCAGATACTGTGCCTTTTTCATTCACTACTGAATCCCAGTACCCAGTGCCTGGCAGATATTAGGGATTTAAATGTCTGTTGCACAAATGAATGAACTAATAAATGGGTGGATAGGTGGGAGGTTGGAACATTGAATGTATGGTAGAAACTGTGATATCTATGTTTCAGGGATGCGAGCCGGTATGCTACGCCCATTTCAGTTCAGTGGATTTTCACTGGCACTATGGTAGGCAAAGAACAAAAAGATGAGTAAGACCTGGTTCCTTACAATTATGCTCATAACAGGGAGAGGTGCAAACAAAAGATAGCAGCATACATGTCTTTTTTAAAAAACTGGTATATTTAGCTTTTGCAAAGTTTGTAGTTCAGAGCCAAATGCCCGTGGTTAAGAATTCTTTTCAATGGCCTGCGCTGAACCCCTTTGGAATATAAAGAAAAAGGAGAGAAAGTCTTAAAAGAGAGTATTTGGAGGGTCTCAGGCCCTCCAAAGCCAGAGAATGCTCTATCAGAATCTGTACCACCTGGGAACTTTTTGGAAGTGTAAATTCTCAGGGCCCAACATAGACTCGCCAAGTCAGAAACTCTGGGGTAAAGAGACCCAGCCAGTGGTGCTGGAGCTGACTCATATGTGAGCTCTGGAGTGCAGATTATGTGCTTCTCTCCTCAGTTCAATGGTCAGTGAAGTCACATCGGTAGTTAGGAGATTGGC
Source organism: Lepilemur ruficaudatus (assembly GCA_963574885.1). Lineage (NCBI taxonomy): Eukaryota > Metazoa > Chordata > Mammalia > Primates > Lepilemuridae > Lepilemur > Lepilemur ruficaudatus. Next base: position 30,448 of record CAUYRT010087433.1, on the reverse strand, counting down.
TGTTGTGGGAGTATTTACACCACAGAAATTGGCAAATGCAAATCAGATCTTTTCTTCTTCAGGAAGCCAGTTGTTAAAAATTTACCAGGATACCATTTGGCCTAGAAATTCTTGTTTTAACAAGCCCTCCAGGGGATTCTGATATCTTCTAGTTTTTCCTCCCCAATGCTAACAGCATCCAAAATTCAGGTTTGTGCACATTTCATGAGACTGAGCTTGGATGCCCCCAGGGATTGTTTGTCCCTGGTTGTGACGTGAGTATTAGCAAGGGAACAACTATTCCTTCTGCAGGGATCCTATCTCCTGCCACCCTCCACCCTTATGTAAGAATGAGGACACTGAGGGGGAGAAGTGACTATAGATGGCTATTTTGGTCCCCACACCCAGCATTGTTGAAAAGAGACCTGATTTGCACACAAAGATTTCATAGCTGTGAATCTTAGCAGGCTAAAAACAGCCCCATTCTGTCTACATAGCAAATTGAGGCCTTTTTTAAAAAAACAGAATTCAGAACCACTCTGGATGACAGTGATTTACTGAAATAGCCAAATCCTGATTCCTGCCTATATCAGCACGGCGCGTATCACACACCTGCACATGGTCCCGCAGAACACAGTGACACACGTTAAAGGGGGAAGATGAATACAGAGGTAAACAAAAGTTGCTCTGAGCAGTTACATTTCCCACTTCTGTGGGGGGTGACGGCGGGGGATACAAAGGGGTCCATCTTTTAAAAGAAGAAATGCTTCACCTGTTTAAACAAATGTATGATCCACTGAACCAGGTATATTGGCTAATGAAGCAGGTAGTTCCTCTAATGAGTCAAGCAGATCACCTGCTGAAAATATTTCCCAGACTCATTCATTCTTCAGCTGTGGTTCATATCCTAAAGGCAAGGGGTTTAATTTGGGCCTTGGTTCCAGCCCCAATCAAGGCTTGCCTGCTTTGTGACCAGTCTTGATCAGAAATGAACTACATACTTTATAACGGAGGAAAGAGGATTAGAAATTTGCTTGGCCACCTGTAAAGAACTTCTCATACACTTGCTGCCATCAGGAACAATTTGTTACCAGGAAGTAGAAAAGGTTGTTATTTTTATTGATTTTGTAATACAATACCTGGTACTTGATCCTTGATAAGGTAAGGTTTAAGTATATGGATAGACAGTGTGGATAAATAAACTAATGATTAAATGCATAAACAAATGTTTTAAAAATATGGTCTTGTAGTCTTACTTTTATTTGCAAGTCTGACAGATTTTCTGTCAAGGCCAACTCTATCTTGTGTAAAGAACTGCAGAAGTCTGCCACTAAATTCCTTACCTCTATGGAATGATCATGGTTATTGCTGTTTATAGTTACATCTTCAGTAACTATGGCTGATTTATCAGGATGAGGATTTGAAACACACAGGACATGAGTTTTCCATTTTTTGCCTTAGAGGAGACAAAGGGTTTTTACTTTTCTGCTGCCAAGCCTGAGATGGGGAAGGGGCTCTCACTCATTCAGTTAGCCATCGAGGTGACATTGTTGCCAGTGATAAAAAGAGGTGCATAGGGCACCCCTCTACCCTCAATGACAGACTGGGTTTCTATATCCTCATATCTCATAGGAAGTTGGGGGAACAGGGCCATCCTGAGCCCATGCTCTATGCTAGACATTATACTATGTGTATCACAGAAATGAGCTCACTTAATCCCCTCAGCAATCTTGTGAAATAAGAATTATTAATTCATTTTACAGAGAAGGAAATGGGTTTGGGGGGAGGGGGAGGTTAAATAATTTGTTCTCAATCACATAGTCCAATAATGGTAGAATTGGTATTTGAACATAGTCTGATTTCATGTTCTTTTTACTTTTTCAAATTGCTCTTTGGCCCTTGAGAATTCCAATTATATAAAAACACAAAAACTAATATTCACCTATGGAAGGATGGGAGAAAGCAAACTTTGAATACAGGCTCAGCTTTGTTAAGTAACAGAAAGTCAGGTTAGCAGTGAACAAGAAATGTTACTGCTGCCTAAGTAACCTAGTGGGTTTCTCGGGCTTTGTCAAAAAATGATACCGATTCCCAAATACCTGGGCACTTGCTGGGCACAGCAGGGTCCACTCTGCTGTTGGGCTTTCTCTTGGCCTTATACCAAGTGGGAGCAATTTTTCTAGTTACCTGAGATGGCTATAAATCAATTACTATTACTGATCAATTGCAATTACTACTGCTGTTAATAATACTACTAGCAGCTAACATTTATTGAGTGCTCACTGTGCCACAAACTGTATCAACTTTCTTTGGTTTCATGTTTTCATTGTGTATGTGCTACCATCCTTTTGCTATTAATCTATCTATATATTTATATCTGATGGGTTTTTTTTGTAGATAGCATATATTTGTATCTTTCCTTTTGATCCAATCTGACAATCTTTGTCTTTCAATTGTGATGTTTAGACTGTTCATATTCAATGTAAATATTGATATAGTTATATTTAAATATGCAATCTTGTTTTCTGTTTGTTCACTATTTGCTTTTCTCTCTTTTCTGCCTACTTTTGAATTAAATATTTATTGTAATTCCATTTTATTTTCACTCTTGACTTTTTAGTTATATCTGTTTCTTAATATTTTTTAGTGGTTGCTTCGTGGCTTGCAATATTTCTTTAACTTATCATAGTCTACCTTAAAATAATATTATACCACTTCATGTAAGCATAAGGACCTTTCCACAGTCTTCATCTTCCATTTCTCTCTTTCCAATCATTTGCCCTATTGTTTTTATACACTTTATTTCTACATACGTTGTAACTCACAGAAGTACATTATTTTTGCTTTCAGTAGTTTTCAAGTGAATGAAATAAGAAAAATAAAGTTCTTTCACAATTTTTTATTTTTTACCATTTCTTGCACTCTTTATTTCTTTTTGTAGGTCCAAATTTTCCATTTGATATCATGATCCTTCTGTGGAAGAACTTCCTTTAATATTTTTTGTAATGCAGTTCTGCTTCCACTGCATTATCCCTGCTTTTGTTTGGCTCAAAAAGCCTGTTTTTGCAGTGATTTTCAAAAGACATTTTTGCTGGGTATAATTCTCACTGATTATTTTGTTTACTTGTCCAATTAATTATTGAGAGAATAAAGTTAAAATTTCTAGCTAAGATTGTGGATTTGTCAATTTTTACTTTATTCCATCAATTTTTTGCTTTATGTATTTGTATGATTAGCTATTAGGTGCATATGCATTGGAGATGGCTATGCCTTTTGGTAAATTGACCCCATAAATTGATCCTTTTATCTTTAGGAAATATTTTTCTCTGTCTCTAGTACTTCTCTTGAACTTGAAACCTACTTTATCTGGTATTAATAGAGCCACAGCAGCTTTCATATGTGTAGTGTTTGCATTTGCATTATCTATTGCTATATAACATCACTACACACTTAGTGACTTAAAACTAAGCACATTGATTATTCACAGTTTCTGTGAGTCAAAAGTCTAGTCATGGGTTTGATGAATTCTCTGCAAGATTGCAGTCAAGATTATTGCTCAGGAGCTTTGCTGGCTGTTGACTAAGGGACAGAGTCCAACAGAATATAAGTAACTAAATTTTGCCAACAGCCACATGAGCTTGGAAGTGGATCCTTCCTCAGTCAAGCCTTGAGATGAAAACCCAGCCCTGGCCAATAATTGTGATTGTATCCTTGCAGAGAACTCAGCTAAGCCATGACCAAACTCTGGACCCACGGAAGCTGGGAATCATCCATGTGTTTTGTTCGAAATCACTAAGGGTGTGGTAATATTGTAATGCAGCAACAGATAGCTAATACACCAGGCAAACACTAAGCATATGAAACATGATGTGGCTCTATTAACATCAGATAAAGGAGGTTTCAGGTTGAAGAGAATTACTAGAGGCCGAGAAAGATATTTCCTAAAGATAAGAGAAAGTAGAAGCTGAAGTAATTAATATTTACAATATTTAATATTAATATTTATTAATAATTAATATTTACACTCTCAGTTCCTAGCTGATTGCTGGCTGTAGGTTTCCCTCAGTTCTTTGCCATATGACAGACCTCCCCTGGTGCCTGCTTGTTTCATCAGAGTCTGAAAGAGGGTATCTTAGCAAGATAAATGTTACGATATTCTACATTGTAATCATAGAGTGGCATCTCCTCACCTTTGCCCTATTCTGTTGGCTTGAAGGAAGTCATTGGTCCTGCCAAAACTCAGGGAAGGGGATCACCCAAGGGTATAAACATCAGAAGTCAGGAATCATGGGTACCACCTTAGAATCTCAATCATACATGATATTATATGTATTGTTCCATCCTTTTACTTTCAACCTGTGTCTTTATATTTAAATGTGCTGCTTAAAAACAGCATATGGTTCACTCTTTCTTTGTTATTCAGTCTGGCAATCTCTACCTTTTAATTGGGGTGTTTAATCCATGTGAATTTAATGTACTTATTGGCATGCTTGTATTTAAATTTATCATCCTGTGTGTGCGTTTTAAATTTGTTCCATCTGCTTTATGTTACCCAATTCCCCCTTTCTACCTTCTTTTTGGGTGAATAAAATCATTTTTTTAAGTTTTCCATTTTATCTCCTCTATTACCTTTTTTAAAATTATACTTCTTTGTATTATTTGTGTGTATGTATGTGTGTATGGTTGTGTAAGAAATTTTAATGTTTTTTAACTTAATTTTTTTAATTTTAATTTTTTTAAATTTTAATTTAATTTAATTTTAATTTTTTTAATTTTAATTTTTTTTAACTTAGCAGCATCTATCTTTAAAAAAATATTCTACTACTTCTAAAATAATGTAAAAACCTTGGGAAAACGTGCTTCCAATCATCCTCCCCCTGCCTTTTGTGTTCCTTTTGTCATATATTTTACTTTTACATAGATTAAAACCTCACAATATGTTGTTATAATTTTTATTTTAAACAGTCAACCATCTGATTTATGGGCATGTCTCCTATTTCTAGGGTTTTTCATTCTTTCCTGCAGAAAAACGTTTTTATCTAGTGTCATTTCCCTTCAGCTGGAAGAAGTTCTTTAGCATTTTTTATCATGCACATCTGCTAACACCAAAGTATCTAAGCTTTTGTCAGTTTGAACTTGTCTTTATTTTACCTATGTTTTTTAAAGTATTTTTCTCTGAGTATGGAATTCTAGGTTGACAGTTTTTGTTTTTTTTCTTTCAGTGCTGTAAAGACGTGTTTCCATTGTTTTCTTGTCTGCATTATTGCAGATAAGAGAGCAGCTGTCATTCTTATTTTTTCCCTTATATGTAAAATATATCTTTTTACTTTCTGCCTGCTTTCAAGATGTGTTTGAATGTGGTTTTCTTCACATTTATTCTGCTTAGAGTTCACCAAGTAATTGTTCCTGTGGGTTTTTTTTTTTCTCATCCATTTTGAAAATTTCATAGCCTCTTCAAACATTTCTTCTACCTCACTATTTTTCTCTTTTCTTTCTGGAGTTCTAATTACACAAATGATAATTCATTTAACAATGAATCATCAAACTCAAATGCTCTATGCTTTTTAAATAACTCTTTTATTGATATGTTTCATTGGATAATTTCTATTGACTTGTCATCAAGTTCACTGATTATTTTCTCTGGTCTTATCTGTCGATAACCCATTAAAAGAATTCTTCATTTATTCCATTATATTTTTCATTCCTAGCATTTCCATTTGGTGGAACATTTTCATAGAAAGTATAAATGTCTCTGCCAAATTTCCCCATCTGTACTCTCATGTTGTCCGCCTTTTCTATAAAATTGTATAACACATTGATCATGTAACAATCACATAAAGCACCTCTCTCATAATCCCAATATCTATACTATCTCTGTGACGACTTCTGTCGACCCTTTCATCTTATGATGATAGGCCACGTCTTCTTGCCTCTTGTGCACCTCATAGTTATTTTTTTATTTTTAATTTTGAAATAATTTAAAACTTACAGAAAAGTCAACAATAGTATAAAGAGGTCCAGTGTATTCTTTTCCCAGATTACCCTGATGTTAACATCTTGTATATCCGTGGTACAATGATCAAAACTAAGAAATTAATATTGGTACATTACTATTCACTAAACTATAGTCTTTACTCAGATTTCCCTAGTTGTTCCACTCATGTCCTTTTTCTTTTTCAGAATCCAGTAAATTAATTACATTGCATTCAGTTGTTGTCTCCTTCATCTCCTACAATCTGTAAAAGTTTCAATGTCTTTACGTGTCTTTTATGGCCTTGACATTTTATATCATAATTTTTGATTGACTGCAAGACATTATGCATAAAAATACAGTAGAAGTCAGGGTTCTCCAAAGAAACAGAACCAGTTATATATATATATATATATAAAATACATAATATATAATTCCATATATATATGGAATTGGCTCATGCAATTATGGAGGCTGAGAAGTCCCAAGATCTGCAGACAGCAAGCTAGAGACTCAGGAGAGACCATAGGTAGTTCCAGCTTGAGTCTGAAGGACTGAGAACCAGGACGGCCAGTGATATAATTTCTAGTCTGAAAGCCGCAGGCTCAAGACCCAAGAAGAGCTAATGTTTTAGTCTGAGTTTAAAGGCTGAAAAAGACCCATGTCCTAGCTGAAGCAGCCAGATAGGAGGAATTTCCTCTTAGTCTTTCTGTTCTATTCAAGTCTTCAGTTGATGAGATGAGGCCCACTCATATTAGAGAGGGCAATCTTCTTTACTCAGATTCAAATGCTAATGTCATCCAGAAACAACCTCATAGACATATCCAGAATAACATTTGGTCAGATGTCTGGGCACCCCATGGCCCAGACACATTGGCACATAAAGTTGACCATCATCACACTCCAGGAATAGGACACCCTCTTTTTCTGGCAGGATTCTGGAGTATGGAGCTGAATCAATCTAGTTTGTAGTTGAGCTAGATCAGGCCTTTGTTGTTGCTTTTATTAGATTTAGCAGGACTAGGGGCTGAATGCCTGCAGGGTTTGTGTCAATCCTGCTCTTTAGATTTCAGCAGACTCCACATGTCTGCATTTCAAGAAGACTTTCACAGCTCTCTTGACCTGACCCCCAATATTCTGCATGAGTGCTTAACGAAGGCCAAAAGAAAAGAGTTAGTAAGTGGGTTCAGCCTCCTTTTATTTCTAGTGCTCCTATTGCTTCTAAACCAGAATTCCAACCTGATTTTGACCTTTAAAATTTCATTGAAATTTTAGCTGTTTTCTTCCTATACCTGTCTGTGGTGGCTTCCTCCTTCCTCTACTATTCTATAATGATAAATACCATCATGTGTCTCTTCTCTCCTAGGAGTGTCATGTGATTTTTTTTTTTTTATTTTAGTTCATTGAGATTTTTTGTGTGCAAATTTGGCTCTTCGGCTTAAAAATTGTGATTTTTGTAAGTTCTCCAGCTTATTATTACTATTAGAGTAGTACCAACATTTTCTTGTGATTTTCTCCATCTCACATAGAATTTCAGATCAACCTTTGTTGTTTTAAGCCTCTGAATTTCTTTTCACCGCAGAATTGCCCGGAACATTCTGACTGATCCTTTGGAGGTTTACGCTTTTTAGTCCTTGACACCTCTAGCTCCTTTATCCATGAATCTGATGTCTCCTCTACCTCGCATCAACAAAAGTCAATTCTTTTACTGGCTTCTACAAGAAATCAACTGACATAAAACTTTTAGTGGAAGTTCACTAATATTTTAAGTGATCAAAAAAATCATTTTATAGGACTTTGTCCCTCCACTGTCTTTTCTTCTCCATTCTTCTCCTTTCTCTTCTCTCTGCTCTTCATCCCCTTCCTCCTGACCTCATCACTCTTAGGATTCCCTTATTTTCTTTCTCTTTTATGTAGAAAAATCCATTTTTAGTTTATATTACCATACTTGCATCTTAAGGTATTCAGTAAAACAAAGTCCCTTCCACATAACAGGATCTACCCTCTTAAGGAAGCAGTTGGGTTTGTAATTGCAAAATCTTCTTCTTATAAAAGAAACGGATGTCTATATTATTGAGCAGATTGGATTATATGATTCTTAAGACCCCTTCAACTCTATATAGAAACATAGGGATGAGGAAAGGAAAGAAGTTGAGAAGAAAACCAATATTTATTGCATGGCTGTTGTATATTCAATAATAATGATAATATTCCTGAATATTTATTTAATTTTTGTTATTTGCCAGGCAATCTACTGTGCACTTACATGAATCATGTGATTTAATATTCCCTATGAGACAGATTCTATTATTATCACCATTTTATAGATGAGGAAATTAAGGCTTGGAAAGGTTAGGTTACTTGCACAAAGTCATGTAACTAGTAATCAGTGCAAAGCAGGAACTGAACTCTGGCTGGTCTGGCTCAACAAGCTAAGTGCTTAATCACAACACCAAATGCCAAGTGCGTTTGGCATACGCTTTCACAATTCTCACAACCCTGAAAGGCAGGTATTTTTGCCTCTTCATTTTACTACTGAGAAAGCTCAGAGATAGCAAAACCGATTTTCTCTTGGTCCCATAACCAGTAAGTGTCAGAGAACCAGGATGAGACCAGACCAGTTCTGTGTACCTCCCGAGGTTCTCGCCAGTCCGTGGCACCCTGGACACTCTGGCTGGGTGGTGTTTACATAGCAGGTGGTCACACTGCCTTGCCAGGAGGGAGAGCAGAAATTGTGCCATGAGGGAAGAAAAAGGTCAGAAATTCTGGGTTAGAACTCAAGTGTGTGGTTTCCTAGTCGCTGTAACTTTCATTTCCTCCAAAGCAACAGCCTCTTTGTATGTAAACTCAAAGCTGTTGGGCAGTTCTCACTCTCCTGTGACTCTCTCAGGACAGATCATCTGCAGACAACGGCCTTGGACAGCAGTCGAACTGAGCAGAAGACACAGTAGCATTTGACTCAGTCAATACCAGGCATGTTTGGGCTGATGAAACCCTGAACCAGACCAGCAACTGTGCAATCAACGGCCGAGTCTGCACTGACAGTCGGTGGAGAAACAGATGTACCTTGACTGGAGTCAGCAGAACATCTGGCGAACCTGGCCCATTGCTTCGTAATTAATCTTGGTGTTGAATCTAATGACACGATGGGATTGAGAAATTGAGCAATTTGATTGGACACATTTTGATAGTTTAATTTTCAATAACACATGGTCAGAGCTTGTTCGCATAATTACTAAATAGATTAATATGCCAATATCTCTGACCAGCTGGAAGGGAAAGATTTAGGCCTTCAAAGAACTCTGACGGGCCTTTAAATTAAAGTTGATGTTCTGGAGAGAATGGGGGCGCAGGCCTCCTGCGAATATGAAGTCAAATCAGGGCCAGTGATGAAGGCCTTGAAAACAGTGATTTTATTATTACCCTTAAAAAATAAATCCTTCATGAGTCGGCTGCCTAGGGAATGTCAATTTGTCTGCAGAGCTGCTGCACCATGGGTTACAGGACCTTTGGGAAACCTGTCATCCCTTCCCCAGGTGTGTGAAGTCACTAGTACTGTGCTTACATCAGCGGTCAGAAAAAACCATACCAATGAGTCAACAGTGCCATGAAACTTGGTACAGTACAAACTATGTCCTGAGCATTGTGGTCTCGTCCACCATTCTGATTGAGACACAGTCCAGTCGTAGTTATCCACAAGAATGAAAAGAAGGAAGCTAAGTGTCTCACACATATAATCTTTAGTCTCTGATCAGTAGTACACAGGAACCAGGAAGCTGATATTGTTTTCCCTTGCGGAAAGAAATAGGCACAGTTTGCTGCTACAGGGGTTAGGCTGAGAACCAAGGCAGGTGCAGTGAGACAGTAAAGCTAGCAAGTAGACTCTGCAGCTAGGCTGCCTGGGCTCAGTGATCAACAGGAATAAGTTAGCAATGACGAGCCTCAGTTTTCTCATCTATAAAATGGAATGTTTGCAGTACCTATGTCATTATTAGTCCCCACAAAGTTCATAGAACATCAAGTGACACATAGTAAACCTTAATAAATGTTAAGCACGTTAAATAGACATGGTCTAGGGGGAAAGCTGTGGACTATTTGGGGTTAGGGACCAGGGGAAGGTGGTGGTGTGTGTGGGGGGGAGGGTGATGTATTTTTGTGGGGAGGTGGAGTGGAGTGTTAGTTGTATGTGACCAGAGAATCATGTCAGAGCAAGTGGATTTGAGTTTGGGGGAGAGTGTTCAGGAAATGGGAATCAAAGACTAGGACAGCGTTAGAGTTGGGAGACTTTTGCTTTCTACGTAGTGTGCCTCCCTTGTTCAGGGTCATGTCATTAACACTCGGATTCCTGCAACAATATCTGCTCCTTGACAGTCAGTGGCCAGTGGCCAGTGACCAGTGGCTCTGGTGAGGACAATCAGAGACTGGGCTCCTTCAGGAAAAAGGCTGGTTCTTATATAACCAGGGACTGGTGTACAACATGATGTAAATAATTTTTGGTTGTATGAATGAAATTTCCTAATGTCCATCACTGCCTGGCTTTATTCCTCCTCGTTTTTTATTGGCAGGAGGAGCCAGCCCCAACCGTTGCCTGAGGAATGACATCAGTTGTTCAGACAAACAGACTGTCCGAGCATCGTGAACATGCATGTTCTGCAAGCCTGGCCGTCTGGCCCTGCAGCCTGAGCATTAACCCCCCGGTCCCAGGAAAGCAGGCTCTTGCTTTGACTCAGTGGCACCTGCTTGTGTCAGAATGTCTCCAAGCACTGTGTCTTCCCTTGAGGTCCCTGAGAAGGGCTGAAGACAGCCCAAATTCAAGTCAAGCTGTCAGCAGAAAGCAGGGCTGTTTTTCTCTCTCTGTCCTTTTTCTCTTGGCCCTTAGGGCTGGAACTGCTCAGCACTCAGAATATTGTGGATACTGGAAAAAGATTTCAGGGGAAAATGGCAAAAAAGTGGAAACAAAATTAGACGCAGAAAGAGGCTACCAAAAAGAAAGCTGCATACCACCACCCACCTCCCGCCTGCGGCCGTCCCCAGCCTCCCCCTTTCTCTCACCTTCTCACATATGCCTCAGAAATCAGAGACTGTCATCAAGGCCATTAGCAATGCCTATTCTGGGGACATACAGCACAAAGCTTAAACCTGGTATTTACTGATGACTGACAAGTGAAACATTTTAGCTGTCTGGGTGGGGATGGGACAGAGAGCCCGGAGAAAGTCTGCTCCTGTTCTTCCATTTGTTAATTCTAAGAAAAAATGTTTTAAGTGAATTTTGTGCTTGGGGAAAGGGGTGTGATTGGCAGCCCCTTGGGGGTCCCTCCTGAAAGAGATGATTCTGAAGTGGAGGCTGTCTCTTAAGAACCACTTATTGTCTGCCAAGTCTTTCATCTCTGCCTCACCTGATCAAGCCCTTGGCAGCATATAATGATAATAACAATAGTGATGTCAAGGTTGATACCTGTTGTTTCTGCCTCTGTGGAGGTCAGGCTCCCCGGGTTATCTGTACCTGGAAAAAGGATTTATTTCATGGATTTCCACCTATCTATGAGAAGACGGCAGAGCTATTTTCTTCCCCTGGAAGGAAATTCAATCCAATTCCACAATTATTGATTTATTGAGCAGCTACTATATGTGAGATGCCGAGCCCTATGCTAAGTCAATGGAGGGTCTACACTAAGCCAGGGAGATGTGGTTCAAAGCTTAGAAAATAATGTAGAAAGAAGGGAAGGGGGAGAAATGTGTGAGTGACAGTGTAGGTTAGTGCCAGACTCTGGAATCAAGAGAGTACTGGGTTTGAATCCCAGCTTTGCCACTTGCCAGACATGTAATGTGGGGTGCGTTATTGTCCCTAAGTCTCAGTTTCCTTAATGAAACAGTGGGCATAGTCATAGCTACTTGGTAGAGGTAATATACATCTGCCAGCCATCGCTTAGTAAATGTAGTGCTGTTACTATGTATACCATATGCCAATTCACTCCAGAAAGTTGCTAGAAAATCCAGCCGTCTGCTCAAAGAAATGTCTCTCTCCTGCAGCTTTTGTAGGTCTCTAAGTGCTGCCTACTGCACACATGGGTGAGTGACCCCATCTCTGAGGTCCGCCTCTGCAGCTCTGTGAAATATCCAATGTCGATGTTATTTGTTGACAGAGTTATTAGCTCTGCCTCATGTTCCTCTTGCCACAGAGAGGAAGTGATTCATTAATATTTATTCATCTTGATTTGCTTTGTTTTTCCTTTATTCAAAAGCTCATTTCAGGATTTATGGACTAATTTTGTAGAATGCGTAACTCGTGCTCTGTGTTTGGGCAGCCTACATTGCCAGGAGCGAAAGCTTTCCTGGGGTGTAGAGGGTCAGGGTTATTACATGTGCAGCCAGTCTCTGTTTAATCAAATCCCTGTGCTAGGGCATTTGGGAAAGGCTTTGGCCTCTCTGCATTATGAGCCTTTATGTTATCTCGCTGTGACTGGAACAGCTGACTTGTCCTTATCCCCATATTGTCCCAAAGCTCTTTCCGAGGTGCAAGAGTCCATGACAAGGAATAGCAGCAGGCTCTTAGCTCAGACGAGACATGCATAGTCTCCTTTGGCCTTGCTCGCTTCCAGGAGACAAAGACATTTGTGCCAGAAATAGAGAAGCCGGACCTACAGGGACTTGTTCCTGTTTCACTCTCCTGCAAACAGCACTCATGCAGCCAGATGGGCAACTGCATGAGGAGATGGGCTTCTAGCCTCAATGATAGACTTTTCCTTTCTCCTTTCAGCCGTGCAGAGCTCTAGGACCTCTGATGCACGGTGGGAGCTCTCTGCTGAAGGCCAGCCTCCAGGTGCACAGGCGTGTTGCACACCCAGAAGCCTGCCAAAAACACACCCTCTCCTGGCTGAGCAGCCCTCTCCTGGCTGAGCTGCGCTCTCCCAAGAACGGCCTCCGCTGTCAGTGATGTCATTCAGGCAGCACGGGGCCTGGCTTCTGACACTTTCTGCTGCATCTTAAGTTGGAAGAGAGAGAGTCCAATCTGGGGAACGGAGAGCACATTCCGCATCAACAGAACAGGTGTTCTTCAACCTACACTCACACATCCTTGAGCGCTGGTGTGTGCCGTAGCCAGCACGGAGCCCGGGTGAGGTTCATCCGAGGGTAAGTTAAAGTGGAGTCTGTCAGCACGCACAAAGGATGGAAGGGGATTTGGTGTTTCTATAGCAATTATGGGGGGAGAATATCGCTGACAAAAATAAAACCTGAAAATGTGCCCTTGACATGTGACTGCTTTATTCTCTGCTCTCAGCTAGGAAAGGAAGACAGTTTGCTCTGTTTTATTCAGGTTTTTTGAAAAGGGAGGCAAACTGACAGACAGGCAGAGACAGACACAATGAGACACAGAAGCAGAGTTGAAGTTCGGGAAGAGAAAAAGACTACAAATGGGCAATGATCCCAGAGGTTGCAAGCTCCCCCCGGCCCCAGCCTTTTTTTGACTTGTTATAGGGAGTTTGCAGTTTAGCATGCCGCCACCTTTCCCCACCCCACTGGAGGCTGAGGCAGGAAGTATGGCTGGTTGTAGCTAGGCCTATGGCCCCTGGTATGGCTTGCTTTTTAAAAAAAAAAAAAAAAAAAGCAATAGAGTCACTGGAACCATTCAAAAGGCTCCCAAAGCCTGGTGTGCCTGAGGGTGGTGTTCTGGGACCAGCTCCCCCAGGACCTAATGCAGCAATGTTGCCCAAGATGGGAACCAAGCGCAGATGGAAGCAGGACTGCTCTTCACCCAGCTCGTATTCTCAAAGCTGCTGGCATGCAGAAGAAAGACCCCAATTTCTATTTTAAATAACTCATATTCCATCAGTGAGTCCTGATTAGGTATTTCCTAGTCTATGTAAGAACCCTGTGAGCAGTAGGGGAGTCCAAGGCATGATTTTCATCCTAAGGGAATTTTCTGGCTGGTGCAGGACACAAGGCAGCCATCCATGAAATAATGAGAAATAATGTCAGCATGCTAAGGAATATTGCATGCAAGAAAGGCTTCATAGAGGTGGCGGGGCTTGAATTGAGCCTTGAAGGACAGACAGAATTTAAAAAGGCAAGAAAATACCAACATGGAAAGAGGCAACATGTGCCCAGGCTTGGAGGCACTGAGGATATAGGCAAGAATTCATGATGTGGGAGGAGATCAGAAGGCCTGAAGGGGGCCCAGTGGTTGGGCATTTTATCTCTTAGGAAAAAAATTATTGAGAGAGTATATGGCATAGGGAAATGTTTCCTAAGTGCATTCTGAGAACCAGTCTGGCAACTTGCATGGAGAAGGGAAAAGGGGATTCCACATTTAAATAAGCTGTATCCCTCCTTCCAAGATTTACAGTTCTCACTGCATGTTTAGGGCTCTGAAAAGGCACACACTAAGGAAACCTTTTAATGTAGTTTAATGTAGAATTTTTCAATCATGTGTCTCTATAGATTTTTTTTCTTATATGTAGTGTCTATTACCAAACCTTGGGACTATTGTTCTGTGACCCTCATACTGGGAAACACAGGCACAGAACACCTTGAGTTTTGAGCTCAGGTCAGCAGTTCCCAACTGAGCATCTTATTAGGTGATGACAATGGTCAAACCACTTCACCTCATTGAGCCACCATTTTGATGGCTGTGATGACATGTTATAAACTGAGATAAGGAATGCCAAGTCCTTAGCATACAGCTTGCTCCAGAGTAAGCACTGGATAGGAGGTGGCTGCTCTGGGCCACCGCCTAGTGCATCAAGCACAGCGGAGTAGCTTCAACTTGAAACAGCAGGAAATTGGAAAGTTTTACATAGGGAGCCCATGGTGAATGCACTTGTTAATAGATTCATCTGGCCATCATGGCGGGACGGGTTAGGTGAGGCATGAGGCAAGGCCTATGCAAGTATATAGGTATACACTGTAGGTAGAGGCCGCAGGATCCAGCCAAACATCCTGTGCACTGGTCTTTCCAAAGTGAAGGCAGGAGTGGGCTGAGGCCAGGGAGGGATCACATCCCCGCCTCTGGACAGCCAGGCAATTATGTCGCAGCCGAGCCTGACTCTGCGGGCTCCGGGAAGCGTGTCCCCTCTCCTGTGACTCTGACACGGTGAGAGCCCCCAGCTCCCCAGGGGCTGATGCATTAAGATCCAGAACAGATTGTCTCTGTCTCGCTCTCACAGGCATCAGCTCATCATCAACTTGGCAAGTGACTGACAGGGAGCAAGGGGCAGCCTATCTGCCTGCCCTGTCACACCTACCATGCCTCCCTGCTCCCCACCCACTTTCTAGCGTGCTCCTCCTGCCCCAGTTGTGAGGCTTCAGCCAAGCTCAGCCAACCTCCTGTCATTGACCTGGGACTGGGCCACCTGGGTAAAGGTAGGGGCAGATGTGTGGCTCTTTTCTCAGGGGCTCATGCATATTGTCCCCCCCTCCACCTCCCTTTCCCTCTCTGCTTTTACCTTATTTTTATCTTATTGACTTTCAAATTCAAAAACAACGAACATTTACTGGGCACTTGCTTTGGACCAGTCACTCTGCTAGGTGCTTTGTTTTATTTATTCAGTAAACACTTAGGTAGCATTTATAATAGACTAGAAACTGTTCTGAATGCTTTTCAAATATTGGCTTAATCCTCCTGAGTTAATTATGCCTGAGGTAGTTACTAGTACTGTTCCCATTTTACAGATAAAGAGACAGAGGTGCAGAGAGGTTAAGAAACTTGCCCAGTGTCACTAAGCAATGGAGTCGTAGAACTGGGATTCTATCCTGGGGACTTGGCTTTGCAGCCTATGCATTTAACCACTCCGTGTTACTGCCTCTGCACTTCTATGGCATTATAGCATTCACATTACAGCTTGGGTATTTTTACACTTAGCAAAACTGAGGCTGCGAGAAATGGTCACTTGCCCAAGATCTTTTTGCTTCAAGTTCAGGGCTAATTCCCCTCTGTAGGGCTGTCTCTCATCTTCTGGCATAATCCTGATCTAAGAGGCAGGTCTTGTAGGAGTTGATTTGCAGCTGGGAGGCAGCACTGCCAGAGTGGAACCGCAATTCTCAAGCTGGCGAGGACGGGGAGAGGTGGACAGTCCAGGTGGAGGCTAGCGGGAGAAGCCCATTTGGGGGCTCTGTGTGTTGAGATCTGCCCATGGGCATCAGAACCCTGTCCAGGCTCTGGTTGCCTTCAGCTTTCTCCACCCTGAATGGAGGGCAGAGGAGAAGACTGGCCTGGAATCTGGGGGAGGGAATGCATCAGGGAGCCTGTTCTATGCTCAAACTCTAATATGCATGTGAATCTCCTGGCTTCCTTAAATACCATTCTGATTCAGTGGCTCTGGAGTGGGCCCTGAGTTTCTGCATTTCTAACTAGCCTGCAGGTGAGCTTGGTGCTGCTGGGGTCTGTGGGGAGATCACATTTGCCGGATCTCCTGGGAGGATGTTGTCTCTGGGTTTCTGGCCTTTTTGTGGGAGGGCCACAACAGTGGTTGTGGTTTGCAGAGGTCTTGCTTGGTGCTCCATCCCCCATTCTACCCCACTGCTAATTCTGGGAGGGTGGGAGGAGGGGTAGGGATTAGGTCTGAAAGAAGCAAGGGCTCCGTGATTTTGTTCTGCCTGTTTTCTAGGGTGCTTCCCTTCTGCTCCAGCCAAAGCCCCAATGCCCTGCAAGGCTTCCCTGAGACTCCTCTCCCCCAAGCCCTTCCCGAGCAGCTCGAGCCTGACAATACTTTATCTCTCACCATCTATCCTTGCTTAAAATTATCTTGCTTAAAATTATTCTGTAATGGCCTCATATGCACATGCTCTCTTCCCTTCTTCTGTCCTCAGGCCTAAAACATCGCCTGGTATCTAGGATACACTCTAAAATGTTAAATAAATGAAATAATGAAATGAGACCTCTTTCAAAACTTTCATTTCTATCAAGCCGCTCTCAGAGGGATGCTTAGCAATAGCCTCAAGTGTTAGGTAAACATTTTTAATCCACTTCTTATTTCAGGAGCCTTTTCCGGTGGCCTAAATTTTGCGGAAAGAAGGCAGGAAGGGCTGGCTGGAGAAACTCTGTGAGGCGCAGAGAGCAGGCAGCTGCGAAGGCTTAGAATTTGCTCAGTTCCTCAGGAGGATAAAAAGTTAACCTGCAGCCAGGAAGGCCTCCTTGGCCCAGCCCCGAGCCGGGAAGCTCACCCTGCCCTTGACTCTCACAGGTCATTTGTCAGCCTCAACAAATTCCATAATCTCCTGCTCACATTCTTCTTTTATTCCAAGCCTGTGATCTCAGATTCCCGATAGCATTTATCAAATCCTTGAAAATGTCCCCCTACTGTCCCCTGAGGGGGAACCTTCACTAGGGGGAAATTGGGGAGCTAATAAGTTGTCTTGCCAGCTAATCAGTCGCCCGAGGCTAACACTAGCCGCCCTGGGCTCCCCGATCCTGCGGTGATAGCAACCGGGCTGCTCACAGCGGAGTCAGCGCTCAGGATGCGACTGGCAAATTGCGCTCTGTGTGCTGCCTTTCCTGGGCCGTGTTTCCCCAGGACTCCTGGGAGCTTAGGTAGACCTCACTCTGTAGTCTTGAAAGAGACCCAGACCTTATTCTGCTTTATTTTATTTTCAAATACCGCCAGTTTGGAAAGGGGATAGGCTGTCTCTGACCTTTCCCCTCTCCGGCTGCCCATCTCCGCGTTCCCCACGGGCAGAGGTAGGGACATCTGCAGGATGCTGGACATTCTGCCCGATTGTCAGACTTCCCATTCTGGTTTTGGCCAGTGGGTTTATGTTGCAACGGACACTGGGAAAATCCAATGTCTCATCACAGTGATGGGGTTTTGGGAATGGTCACTTCTTCCTGGGCTGACTGCTCTCAAGACCCTATTCAAAAGCACAGAGCATTTTAAGTTGGGACTGGAGGAGGCCCTTCCATCCCTGTCCTGCCCTGTGACCTCCCAGGCCCCTGCGCTGCTCCCCTAAGCTCTGGAGCTGGCCAGCTTCCCGCTGCCAACCCACGGTGGATCCCTTTTTTGCAGGTACTCCTGAGCTCACGTGTGGCTTTTGAACAAACCCTTGCATTCATCTCTTTCCAGAATTCCAGCCTGACGGGGCTCAGATGAAGAGTTCCAAAGAACAGATGGGAGGCTGTCATTACACGTTACTGATACACAGAGTGGCTCCAGCCTCACACACGCCAGTGTGCTCAGCAACACTCGTAATTCTTCCTCTGTTCCCCAGCCTGAGCCAGGAGCTCAGCCAGTTTTGGCAAAGAGTGAAAGTGTGAGATTTCTAGGGGCATTTATATAAAACATGTTGGGATTGACAATGAACTAGGGAACCAAACCCTTCTTCTTTTATTAGAGAAGAAAATACTGCAATTCTCCAATTTCCTTGTGAAAACTAAAAATCAGAAGTCAAAAAAATTTGCTAGCTGACTTGGGTGCCTTTGCAGTTGGCTAATGCAGGAACCCTCTGGAGATGTGTTTCTTTGTCTAGTTGCAGAGCTCACTGATGGTCATAGAATATACTTGGTGATGAGTATTCCAGCAGCTTCTACAAGGTCATGGCACTGTAAGAATCAAAGTGGGCCAATGGGATCTTATATTTCAACTTCTTTTATTTGACAGAGGATTCCAAACATTGGCCAGAGCAGAGAAATGACTAGTCAGTGATTAGTTAGTAGAAAAACTGGGACTCGAGCTCAGGTCTAGTTTAATACTTTTATAAGAAAGTGCAGCAACCCCAGTTAATATAGTGAGGGAGTTTCCCTTCCAGAGATAAGGGTTGGAGGGTAGCTTCTTTGCCAAATTTTGCATGAGAACGCAGAAATTTCATTTATGCCCAGGGTGGTTTGATGATCTCACAGCAGGAAAGGACATCCGCTATATCCTGGGCAATCTAATGCTTTCAGCAAAAAAAAAAAAAAAAAATCACTTTGCCCCTCTTTGAATGGTCTGGAGAGAGATTAAAAACCAGTTTTCCTTGAGCTTCATTCCTGCATGAAACTTGGTCCTAGGGCCTTTGAAACCTGGATAGAAATCGTACAGTTGGAAAATCTCATTTGAAAGCTGGCCCAAGATCTGTGTGTTTTTTTTTTTTCTTTTCCCGTCCTGTGATAAGTGGAGATGTGTGTACACACCTTTGATGCAGACTCCCCTTCTGTTCTAGGAAATCTACCATGTGGCTATGGAAAGTTGAAACCCGAGCACTAATCTGTCATGGAGATGATTGAGAAGTGTTTGCTCTAAGCAGCTAAACGGTGGCCTAGTCAAGAGCTGTCCGTGCGGTAAGCAGGGCTGGGGCTTCTCACATTCTTGCCTTTGAAGGGCTATTTCTTTTCTGAGTGTGAATTTAGACTGAACTATGCCCACAAACCATTGCCTGCTCTTCTGTAGATGTCTGTGTTCCTGTTTGAAGTGATGCTCACAGGAGACGGAGAGCCCAGGCCTAGGAAACAACAGGAAGGAGCTGCAGGCAGAATCTTCACCCCATGCTGGAGAAAGGACCTTCAAAAGGAAATGACTGGGCATCGGAAAAGCTCAGCGTGGACTGCCCTGTGGTTTGCCCACGGTAGCGTGACAGGACATGGAACAAGCTAAACTTTAAGAAATATTGAGAATGAAGGGTGGCAGGAAAAAGATAAAAGTCTGCTGCAGATTTTCAGGCCTTCAGTGAGGAAGGCCTGGGATGGGTAGGACTGAATGTGAGAGACGATTACCAGGGAAGAATAGGTTGGATTTGGTGGCAGACAATATCCAAGGGATTAAGGAAAGGGAGTGATTGATATTACCTCTAAGAGTTTGAGCCAGCTTACTGTGGATCTATAGTGCCATTAACTGAATAAAGGAATTTTGAGAGGGGGAATCATTCAGGGTCTGCTTCCACTCTCCGTGGTGATAGAAACCCCCCTCCAACAACACAACTGCCACCACCTAGAGATTGCCAAGGCCTTGCATGAAGGGAGGTATTAAGTGATTTGCTGCCCTGAGTCTTTGTACATTTTTCTCTGGGTCTTTGTACATTTCTTTACAAAGTAGCCATGCGGAGACAAGGTGTGCAGACTGGTGTGTAGGAACAAAGAAGGCAGGGAGCAGATAAGATCCAACCAGGCCAAAAACAGCAGAAAGGAGAGACGCACCTCTGTTTACGCAGCAGAGATCTTCTGTGATACATTTACATAAATTGATTTTTTAAAGTTTGAAACCTTTCTCCCCATTATTCTTATTTTCCTCTCAAATCAATGAATGCATCTCAGTTTGATTTTCTATAATCAGTGGCTTGCCATAAGCATTTCCATCCTACAATTTAAAGACCTGTAAATAAACACTTTCGTGTACTCAGGGGAACAGGTACTTAAAGGTGTTCTTTGATAATGTACATGATCTACACTTAATGCATCTTTTTATTTGTTCCCATTTTCACAGAAACAAGTCTTCCTACATAGAATTATTTCTAAAGTCAAAGACTAGATTGTTCTGGAAGTCCCCATTCAGCCCCTGGCATAGGCAGATGGCTGGGCTAGACTTTGTCTCTTGGGCTCCTTGACGACCATTGGCTCTGTCCTCGCTGAGTGCTGACCAGCCTCTGGGAACGGTGAATTTACTGCCCCTGGCCCTCAGCTGGAGTCAGGAGTCCCTTAGTCCTCCTTTTGACCTTGTCTTTCAAAAGATGATCCTTATTAACCATCAGCAGGGGGTGGGGAGTAGCTGAGACAATCTTCAGCAGCCGCAGGGTGACCTCCGAGTTGTGTCAGCTCTGAGACAATGTAACCCCCAGGCTCCAGGGCCATGAGGGTAGTGACTTAACAAATCATATGTTTAAACGACGGATGGCACACTGCTGTTTGAGGGGTCTTGGAAGCACATTCTAAATAATGGGGGAAATAATGAGCACCTCTCACAAGGGTATTTAAATGACATACACATTAGGAGGTTGGGGGAGGCTCTTGTATTCCTGCATAATGAACATTTTTCCCTGTGCTTTCATCCTGTGTTCACTTCGTGCTTCAAAAATAGTTGTTGAATGAGCAGACTTCTGGGTGCTTTGCAAACAGAAAGGCAGCCTGATGGCCTGTCACCAGCCTCTCTGAGAGGCTCAAGTTGATGCCCTGAGGAAGGGAGGGGAGTGCAGTAGAAGGCCCAGAGACCTTCTTGCTCCCAAATCTCCTCCCTCACCTGCCATTGGAAGCACATTCCCTCATTGAAGACATTGCTGTCTGTAGACAGGAGGTGGCAGAGAAAGCTGCTTATCGGCAATGACATTTTGGCATAGAGCAGTTACCTAGATTATGTTCTAAGGAAAATGTTAGCGCGGGGAGGATGGGGATTAGCAAGTTTGATTTAGGGCGGTGGGATATGAGGGAGCAGGGACAGGAACAGGCTCATAGGACTAATTCCAGATTTTTAATGTAGCAAATCTCTGCCTGCATCTCTACCAATCTCTCACTCTTCCCCATCTCCAGTGGTTTCCTGGCATCATGAGTTGCTGATATGCTTGACGTACGCTTACACTGGTCCCTCTACTAGAAAGTCCACTCTACCTCTCCTACACTGCCTGCACGTCTTCTACTCTGCCCTGGTTACTCCATCTAGGCAGGACCACATCATAGCTTTTGTTGGTCCTAAGCAATTTTGCCTTTGTGGGCCCTTCTTCCAAAAAATATTAAAAACTAAATTTTATAACTTCATTGGCATAAAGATGCATATAATATAAGCTGAATTCATTGTTATATATTCATTATTATTATATTCATCTGTTCCTATTTTAAAAGAAATTAAAATTGAAGCATTTCATGGGCCCTGGGCACTGTGCCTGCTGCACCTAATGGATAAGACAGCCCAGCATCTAAGAGGCTGTTCTGCCTTCCTAGCAGGTTAAGCTTCCAATCTCCGTTGTTCTCATAAAGTCCTCTCTAATATTGCACTTGCCACACTCTACTGCAGCTATCTGTCTGTACGTCTGCGTATCCTATTAAACTGGGCGCCTCATGAGAAGACAGAACTGTGCTTTGTTCAATGTGGAATCCTGTACAACCAACCCAGGGCATAACTCATAAGTAGCGACTCCACACGTTTGCATTGTACTGAACGGTTGACAGACAGATTTGGTGGGGTGCTGTCCTGGAGGTTCTGCCACAGCAAGGAAGGCACAGTCAGCAGTGATGGTGCTGATGGACAGGAGGGTTTTGTAGATCTGCCGAGTCTGGTCCCCCTGCTAAGGCCTGAACTGCCCACAGGCCGCGAAAGACCAGCGGTAGTGGTCCAAGTGACACGCGGCCCCGACAGGATGAAAGGCTGAGCTCCTCTCCTCTCTGGCCAGCGTGGCTTCCATGCCCTAAGGAGACCACCTTTCCGAGCACTGCAAAGCAGCCCTGACTGTGTGCCCACATGAAACAGAGAAACAAAAACAACACAATCAATAAACTTGAGCAATTTCCTAAGTACAGTTTGGGGTCAGTTTGGCTGGAGGGGAGAATTTAATTGCAAAGCTCCTTTGTCTCAACTGCCTGAGGCTAGAAATTGGAGAGGGAAGACTGGGAGACTCAAATATGAATTCTAAGTAGGACTTGAGGGTTGAGGGTCTAGGAAGACCTGCTGGAGACCGAGGTTAAAACAATGCAGATGAAGGCACTTTAGGTGAGTGCTTTGAATTTATACATTTCTGCTTCTGATGGCGGAAGGGGAGTGATGATCTGCATTGCATTTCAGAATTTTCTCTTACAAAAAATGAAAAGCCCAATAGGGTATCATGCTAACAGTCTACTAGAATACCATTTGGCATAAAAGAAAAAGATGTTTAAGATGTAGTTCCTACCGTCAAATAGCTTATAATTTAAACTGGGCAAGGCAGGTCATGTGTGAATTTCTAGTTGAAAATGACAGAGCAGAGTAAAATCCACATAGACCTCCAGACCAACAAGGAAGCAAAGAGCCAGTGGGCAAGAGAAGTGACAGGATCCAGCCCCTCTGTTTCTCCAGCTGGCCTCCTGAGGGTTCTACTGAGTCTGTGTAAGCGATGAGCTAAATCTGTGTCTCCAGATCTCCTCTCCTTTCTTAGCCCAAGAGCCACAATCCAATCAACCTTTAGAATATGATTCCCATAAAAGGCCTCTGTCACCTAAACATACCTTGTCCTTTCTCTCCTGCTCCCACTATTAATGGCACCATTACTATTTAGTCAGAGTCACAGTTTCAGAGTCTTCCCTGACTTGATCCTTTCCCTTGTGGGCTGCTTTAATTGGTACTCTGGGCTCGAAGGTTCTTTTCTTCACAGCATCACTTGGGCCAAATCTTGTCTTTTCTACTCTCAGGCCACCTCCTTAATTTCATTCCATTTCTCCTTCTTCTGGACATTTGAAATATCCTCCTAATCATTTCTTCTTAAAATTATTTCAATGTGTATACCAGAACTGAAATAATTTTAGCTACACTGTCCTGCCCCAGTATCTCCAGTAGCTTTTCATCGCCTCCTAAAAAAGAGTCTTCACTCAGGCATTCTAGAAAAGCAGTTGAGAAAAAAGGCTTTGGTGTCACATAGACCTAGTTTGAGCCCTGGTTCTATTATTGATTAATGGGGTGACATTTGCTGAGTTAACCGTTCTAACCCTGATTGTTAAAATGTGAATATTCACTGTACCTCCATTGTGGCGTTGCCAAAAGGATCACAGACGTAAAAAGCGCATAGCACGGTGCCTGGCACACATAAGTGCTGAATAGGAGACCTGTTATTACCAGCTTTTATGATTTTTTTTTTGCTTCTTATCAATTTGACCACATCTATCTTTAAAAAGATAACTGACATTAATTATCCTCCACATACCTACGTTCCTACCAAGCGAGACTCTTCACTTGCCTCCTGCAAGATGGGCTCTGAAATTCATTCTGCTGCCACAGGGCCGGCATCCAGTACCAGCTGAGTGAAGGCTCAGTATTCCTTGTCCCCTGAGTGTAGCCTGCCTGTAACTCACACCATGTTTCCCAAGCCACAGATTTAGGCTACTTCCTAAGTCCCTGATTCCTGCTGATCTTCCTCCTAGCACTAGGACCCTTCCCTGAACCCCGATCGATATGGGCTGCCC
Organism: Lepilemur ruficaudatus; assembly: GCA_963574885.1. Lineage (NCBI taxonomy): Eukaryota > Metazoa > Chordata > Mammalia > Primates > Lepilemuridae > Lepilemur > Lepilemur ruficaudatus. The sequence goes on along the minus strand of CAUYRT010087433.1, from coordinate 6,458 downwards.
TGGAAACCCTGCTCATCCTAGTAATCTGCTGTATCTTCACTGATGGCCTGCAGGTCTCCCTGCCTCCAACAGGAAGCGCCGTCCGTACTTGAAACACTGCCACCTGCCGAATTCTAAATGTGAGGCAGCACAGGACAGTGGTTACGATCATGGTTGCTGGAATCAGCCAAACCTGGGTCCCACCCCGGACTCCAGTGTGACCTTGAACAATGTATTTAACCTCTAACTTCCTTATCTGTAAAACAGAGGTCAATCATACTATCTTATCTTGTATTTCCCTAAATGCAGTGCCTGCTACCTACTCAATGAGCTTATTTAGGAATGTGATCCCAGGAGAAGGAAGACAGATGGGACCGAAATAGGGCAGAGAAGACAGGCAATACAAGGTGGAGGAATGGATTCGGCTACTTCACAAGAGACTGGTGCTCAATCCCGCTGGAATTTCAAAGGGGCTTTATTAAATCCAAATCAGAACTGTCTGTCCAGGGGAACATAAGGAGAAGCATTTATCCATTACTGTCTGCCACCATTGGTCAAGGGGGACTCCCCACTTGTTATTAACCGCTACCACTTGAAGTTGTATTTGTGTGGGTGCCAAGCTGTGCAGCAGAAAAGCTCTGGGACAGGAAACGAGAGATGCATGGCGAGGCTGGAGGAAGTGCTGTCAGGCAGGCCCTGCCAAAGCAGCTAGAGATGCCCCTGTATGCAGTTCTCTCTTGCAGAGGTGTCACCTTCATGAGGTGATGTGCATAAACGGTTAAGTTCTAACAGGTATATATTAAATGCTTCCTTCCTCAAAACGCTCCCATGGCTTTCCATCAAATTAGGAAAAAATTCAAAGCCCCTAACCATAGCCTCCAAGTCTCTGTATGATCTGGGCCTGAGGTGTCTTGCAGATTTCATTTCCTACATATACTCTCCCCTTGATCATTCTGCTCCGTTATGCCCTGCAGGTTGGACCATATGCTGCTGGCCACACACTAAAACACCCTGAGCTTGTTTTGGCCTCAGGGCCTTTGCATTTTCTATTGCCTCCACCTAGAATGTCCTTTTCTCTGATATTTGCATGGCTTTTCCCCCTTCATTCAAGGATCTGTTCAAATGTCACCTCCTCAGAACCCTTCCCTGACCACCCCATCTGAAATAGCACCCCTAGTACTGTGGCTACATTCTGCCAGCCTCCCTCAAACCACTTAGCTTCTTTACATTGGAGTAATATGTAACTTATTTGTTCTTTATCAGTGTTCCTTTTTAGAATACAGGCTCCATGAAGGAAAAGACTTTGTCTATCTTGTTCATGGCTCTATTTCCAGTGCCTAAGAGCAAAGTCTGGTGTGTAGTTAAGTGTCCAGCAAATGTTTTTTGCATGCATGAATGAATGAATGGTAAGTCCTATCACCACTTCATCCACCTTTGCATATGGACGAGTGGACAAGTGAGCTTGAACTCCACCAGCACTCACTGTCTACATCCTGCTCCAGACCCTGCCCTGACCAGACATTCTCCCCTCCTCTGCCCACCTGTGTTCCTGGAGACCCACAGCACCTTCCAGCAGATTTGCTTGAATAATATCAGGGGCCATAGATAGAAGCTGCTTTCCATCTTGCAGTGTCATGTGTACAAGTTTTCCTTTAGAGATGAGGTTAATTTGAAATCCTTCCCTCTGCTGCTGGGCAAAAGTGACCATTATTCAATTTGTATATGATAATACGTAGTAATCTAAGCAGAGCGAAGTGGTGTTACAGGCATCCTGAAGCTCAGTGATTCTCACACAGCATGAGTACTGGTTTATGCACACATGCTTGCTTATGCCCACACGAACACCCTGCCAACTTGCTCAGCTCTGCTCAACCCTAACTGCCCTCACCCCACCTACCATTTTTCCTTTGCCCTCTACTGTCTGACAGTATATAATAGTTTTTTTTAAGCAAACATTCCGTGAGATATTGGATGATATAATACTGGATTCATGTAGGAATCTGGTCTTTAGAAAGTTGATACGAACTCCTGATTACGTGGAGCAGGATAGATTTCAAGGTCAATGCTCCCTCTTCAGCTCAAGTGGCGAATGGGCTTCCTCCTTATCCTCCCCATTCTGTTTGTCAGTTACTCCATAATTCCATCTATTTTGAGCCAAGGATGCAGGGACTTTCCAGGAAAGTTCTGCTTATTTTTAATATTTAAAGAATAGTACACTGGGAAGCATGTTCTAATTTCCCATATTTTTTTGTTCACCCTGCCCCCAATTTGCTATAGAAGACGTATCCACTCTTTTAGGTTGATGGTGGTGGAGGTGGTAGGAGGTGGAGGTAGGGATAGAGGTGGATGGAGGTGGAGGTGTTGGAGGTTGTGATGATGGTGGTAGGGATGAAAGTATTGAAGGTGGTGAGGAAGTGGTAGGAGATGACGATGATGGTGGTGGAGGTGGTGGTGGTAGAGGTGGTGATGATAGTGGAGGTGCAGGTGTTGGTGATGATGGTGGAGGTGCAGGTGTTAGAGGTGGTGATGATGGTGGAGGTGCAGGTGTTAGAGGTGGTGATGATGGTGGAGATGCAGGTGTTGGTGATGATGGTGGAGGTGCAGGTGTTAGAAGTGGTGATGATGGTGGAGGTAGTGTGGTGGTGGAGGTGGATGAGGTAATCTTGTCATTCAAGAATGGGAGTAGCAACATGTTCGAAATGGAAACACCAAAAATTTCCTCCTAACTGGTCTCAGGAATGGGATGTTATCCACTAAAAAATAGCTGTCACTTCTATTAGTTGGGAATTTCCTTTATACCAAAATTTTATTCTCTCAGTTATCAGTCAGTTTCTCTACCCTATCACTTGCCTACTCTTTTCCTCTAAGATGTTATATTTTTAAAAATACTATTTGAAAATATGACATTTTGATAGGCAATTTTAGGTTTAATACAGTTTGTTTTCTGTTTATATTTATAAGCAATGTAGGATTATTTTAGAAAATGTGATGACATAGAAAATTCTAAAGAAGAAAAAAAAATTATCCAGAACTACTCAGACCACCACCTTTTACATGTTCCTGCATTTTTCTTCCATTATCTCTTCCTTCCTTCATTGTTTTCTTCCTTCCTCCATTCTCTCCTTTCTTTTTTCCTATCATCTATTTTTCTATTGTTAAATTGAAAATACCTATTACATTTATACCAAAATCACAGATATAAAGCAAGTTTATATAGTGAACATTTTCTCATGTCATTTAAAACTCCTTCAAAAATGTTCTTAAGGCATAAATAATATTACATCATAAGGCTATTTCATAATGTATTATAGGGCTGAGTATTGAGGTTATTTCTAATTTATTTTTCTTGTAGAAAGGTCAGTTTTCCCGGGGCCATCTGAGAGTTCTACTTCAGGCAGCCACACACATTTCTTGAGCCATTCTATACACACAGTTATGCATATGCGATCAGAAGGGGTGCAAATGGAATGCAGAGTCACCGCCTTTGGGGAATTTTCTTCCAGTTCCAGAGAGAGATTGAAATGAAGTCACTGCATTTATAAACTAACATATCATCAAGTGAGAATTACTGAGCAGTGGAGCCATATTATAAAGCTGGCACCTGGGGAAGGATCAGGATCAAACTCAGTGGTGAACTCTTGGGCACCTAGGAGGGATTAGAGGATCACGGTTTATCCCACAAATATCCAAGTCCAGGCGCAGGCTGAGGTGTAAGTTACTGCTCTAGGGTGTATGTATAGAAAGGTGTAATGTTAAGCTAAATTTTTCAGGGCAATTAGAGGCATGAATTAGCAGAGAGGAGGAAGGAGAACATTTCAGATCAGGGAAATGCTATGTAAAAGTTTATGAAAGACAATCATACGCGGGGCTTGAGAAGCCAATAAGCCTGGCTGTAGAGGAGGGTGGCTGGGGAAATAAGGAGGGTGGGACTTGGGAGGTGGGAGACACTGGCAGTCCTTAGGATGGTGGACAATGTGATGAAAACGTCGCCTAAGGAAGATTATCCTGGCAGCTGTGCTAGATGTATTGGAGTTGGCAGACCCTGGGGACAGGGACACCTGAGTGGAAGGTGCTGAATTAAATCAGGCATGAGCTGATAATGGCTGGATGTATAATAGAATGGCAGCAGTGGGACTAGAATAGAAAGGGAAGGCAAGAGACACATTTTAGCAGAAGAGAAGGCTTGACGTGTAAAGGGCAGATTTGGTAATGGCAAGTGAAAGGAAGAAAACTTACAATTGGTTCCACTGTCCTGAGCTGATGGGACAGGGCGCTGGTGGTTGGAGTAGCTGAGAAGACACGTTCATTCGCCTCTGTTTTCTGCTGCTTGAAATCCCCGACATCTCACAGGCTCCTTGAGTCTGTGAGGGAGAAGGCAGAAAGGCTGTGCAAGCCACTGTTAGGTGCAGATAAAAGAAACCCTCACGGGGACAGCCAGGTATGGAAAATCCTCAGGCACACGCTCTCTTATTCTGCCCTGCTTGTCTGTTCTTCCTAGGACAGAAAGTTCAAACTCAATGTTTCGTTGTTGTTGTTGTTGACTCTGATTGTTCATGTTCCTGACCTTAAATCATTCTGGTCCATGGGGGCCTGGACTCACTTGGGATTTCTGCCTCTGCTGGGCGGTGTGTCTAGAACTCCCAAACCAGGACTGTGGCTGTGGCGGGGTGGATGTGACTACAGCGCCCCCCCGCCCCCAGGGAGGCCTCAGATCTGTTCTTTCCAAAGTCCATTGATAGTGTTAATGATGATCATTATCACCATAATAATTTTAGTATTGCTCTTCCTAACTTTTATTGAGAATACTTTACATTTCAGGGTCTTATGTGTGCTGATTTTCATCTTCCATGTAAATATCACGCTCTCCATTTTACTGAAAGGAAATAGTGATTCAGAGTCATTATATATTATTCAAGGTCACACAACTGATAAGGGTTGGAGCTGGGATCCAATAGTCTTATCACAGAATCTGTGATTTTTTTTTTTAAATTACATCATAAGGCCTTTTAAAGTTGTCCAAGTCTATAGAGGAGAAAGTGCCAGAGACCCCCAGGATGTGGTTAGCTTGGCTACGCAGCTGTAACAAGTTCATCTCACAGATACTGCTCTTTGCCATCAGAAGTCCTAGCGTTGACAGGCACTAGGGAAACAGTCTTAAAACTTTTGCATCTGTCTCTCCTCTCTTCTCTGTGTCAGAACCAGGGATCCGATGTTGATCTCCGAATCTAAATGGCTTAGCATTTTTATAATGGCTTTTCTTTTGTTCTACTTGTTGTACCAGCTAATTGCTTTAGGAAATCTTTGCTAAATCCTGCATTTTCACCATCTATGTAACCAGCCTCCTCTCTGTTATACAAAATTGCCACAACTTGGAATGCTCAAAGCACAATGTCTAGATTCAGAGTGGTTTCGTGGCATGCCAAAGCTGGAGGTGAGTCCTGAGAGGGGACTTACACCAGAAGCTTTCCCTCAGGTCTCCATTATTAATGAAATGTGTGTTGTCATGGTGATGGAAGAGAAGTAGAAGTGGGAGAAGACTTGAGAAAATATTGTAACACTGGGAGCTATAAAATCTTTGTGACAGTGTGTATCTTCCTGATAAGCTTGGGACATCACATTGCTCTCTCCTATGACATGTCTGAGACATTATGAGGTCAATATAATATCCTAGGATTATTTGACCCAGATGGGTCTCTGCCTCCTCTTACTTAGTCTGGCTCCTAAGAGGCCACAGATGGAGAAAGGGACGCTGATACCTGACATCAGAAACAGTCAAAAAACTCTATGTAAATTATCTACAAAGCCCAAATGGGAGGCACACTGAAGAATCCAAGGTGGGGATATCTGTGCTAATACTTACTTTTTTTCTGTACTTTTGTACGATGTACTCTTATGTCTTCTTTCCTTCTTTTTCTACAGAGAAATAAGAGAAGTATAGACATATTTGAGTATGTATGGGCATAGTGCCTGAGATTTAGTTAGGGTGATGACCATATGCCTGATTGCCCAGAACAGACCTGGTTTATACCTGCTGTCATTGTGACCCCCTTCAATAAAACAAGTGTGCAGATTTGGATGATATATGGTTACCCTACATAGAGCTGCTGTTGTGGTTGTGGGGTGTGCCTGGGAAGGCGTGGTGCATCAGCAAGAAAGGATGCTATTGATACATGGGCCTGTCTCACCTGTGTGCAGCTCTCATGGCTTCCTCTTTGGTAGGTGAAGCCAAGTGGCCAACAGAAGATAACCTGACGGCTCCTACTCTGCCAGACTCCAGCCACCAGGAAGCCATGGCCAGCTGAAGGGTTGAGTACAATTTCAAAAGATGGCAATGCTTCTAGGGAGGTGAGGGGTGAAGAGGCGGGCATTCCCAGTAGAAAGAAAAACAGGCAAATGTGTGGAGGTTAGACTGTTTGGAAAAATGTGTGTCCAATTTGTCTCTAGAATAGGATACACACACATACACACACACACATATA